>VXBI01001827.1:52064-90867 GCA_013397375.1 Toxostoma redivivum | reverse complement strand
GAGCCGGGCAAGGACCGCGCCCGCCGGCAGCGGCGGGGATGCTCCTTTCCTTCGTGCTACATGGACGTTCCGTTCTGTTAAAAACGGCACTGTAATATTTGTAGTAATTATGTCGAGACGGACACAACTAGCCCCAACACCAGTCTTTTATTAAAAGCTTTTCATGCCTTTTTTCCATTAATTTCTTTTAGGCAGCTCATTAGCTGCTTCACACAGCACTGACTCCTTTCCTTACTGACTCCTTCTCTCCTCTCTGCAAGTTTCCTCCTTCCTTCTGGCTAACCCCTTACCCAGACACCTAACCCTGTCTGTCCCTCACACAAGATCTTCTTACCTTGTCTGTGCCTTGCATGACCACATGTCCCTTCCTCCTCACAGCACAGCCAGCAGCCTCCATCCCAAACTGCAGCAGAACCCCATCCCAAACTGCAGCACACTCTGGGTCTCAAGCTCCAACTCCAACTGTGACTAGTGGCCAGCTAGCCCACTCTTTTAGAACCCCCATCCTCATTTGGCAGACAAGGCTGTTTCCACTCCTCAGTAATCAGTACAGCTCTAATTCATTGGGAAAAATTGCCTTCTGCACTATCCTTTCAACCTATCTGCCCACAAATATTGGCTTCTGTATTTATGTATTAGTTTTTGCGTGCTGGTATTGACCATAAATATTCAGATATAGTACAATGTATAATTCTATTTAGCTGTTCATTAGTATAACATAATCTATCAGTTTAAGTATGTACTTACAAATATACATATGTAAGTATGTGTAATTTATAGAAATAGTGGTGTGATGAATGTATTATATCATAGGCCTTAGCAAAAACACAAAATGTTTAAAATGCTTCTATGTGACTGAAAGAATGGTGGGAAACAATAATCTTCATTCCCACATCTGCTAACCAATCTCTCCAAGAGGTAAGGAAAACAGTGACAAAGCAGAGCACCAGAGAAGAATCCTAGAAGAATTTGTTAACCCCTTATGGGAGGATGTGGAACAACAGGATGGAATCACAAGAAGAAATAAAATAGATCTCACAGGATGTCGTGCAGAAAAACTAGAGTGTAAAGAAAAAAAAATGGAAAATTCCTGAAACATCAAAAATTAACAAGAATGAATGAATATATAACAATTAATAATGTATGAAGCACATTAATATGTATGTACCTCAGTAATTTAACAGTATATAGATCACACTCTCCAACTTTCCTGGTGTACTTTTTTCTTTTTTGCTTTTCCCATACCAAAAGTGCATGTGTGCTTTGAGAAGCAATGATTTGAAAGACAGCAGTCACTCTGGAAGTATATACCATTTGCACTGTGTACTTTAGGACCTGTCAAAGCAGTCCAAAAATAACATGCTTCCAAGTACTTGTGGTGGTGCACCCTCCTCCTCCTCCCCCTGTTCCAGTCCACACTGTCATCTAAGAAATACTTGTGATGCCTTGGCCTTGACAAACAGCACTGGGCTCAGCTCCTGAGCTCATCAGAAACACTGCTGCTTCTAGGAACTCCTGTCTAGTGAGCTCTTGTTCTCTTTAAGAGCAGCCTTGGAAATTATTTTTCATGCCTGAATGGAAAAACATCCCTGTTCCCACACTTTCAAAGCAAGCACCGACTTTAACTGTGCCAGGGATGAAACACTGTTACCTTGGATGTCTAAGTTAAGCCTGTTAAATCCTAAATTGGGTTAAATTCTGTTAAGTGTTTTTCCCCTGTTAAATTGTTATTGTAAAGTTCTAAGTTAAGTGAAGTGCTATTCCTCTGTAAAATTGTGAGGTTTAAGGTAGAAGTTAATGTTACTGTTGAGCTTTTAGGCCTTATTCCTTTTTATCCTTGCCCTCACTATACACACATCCCTCTAGACAATTCTCAGTTAATCTGTTTGATTACCTGGACTTTATTTGCTTTTGTTGTTTGTTCTGTGACATGCCTTAACTGTCCTGTAAGTAGCAGAGTGAATCTTGCCAATTAACTTTGTTGTCATGTCGCTTAATATTAAATCTGGGTTTTGCTGATAACCCTTACTGGTGATTTTTCAAACACTTGTTCATAACAGTACTTTAGTTGTGTTGGTTTTTTTTCCTCTTTTATTTTTTTTCCTCCTCATTTCTTCCAGTATTTTAGTAGCTGTTACTATGTACTAGGTTTTTATGACTATTAGCTGTTTCACTTTTATGCATCCCAAAGCAAGCTGTAAATGCAGAATGAGGGACATGGTTTTCTGGTAAACTTGGGAACTAGATTAACAGTTGAACTTGATGGCAAAGGTTTTTTTCCCCAGCTAAACAATTCTGAGATTTAATTCCAGACATCTCTATGAAATGCTTTAGAGCCTACTGCAAATATGGAATAAAACCCACAGCACAAAAGTTTCACCATAGGCTGAGGTGTTCCAAGTTCCTAATTTTAAATGCATCCAATTTGTAAAATAGATTTTTTATGCTCAAGTACTAGATATGGAGCCCACATAAGCTTTAGTGGAATTAGCACAACTGAACCATTTAGCTGTAAATCAGAGTTGCTTGTTTCTAGAGTAAAATTCTAATAGGTAATTGCAAAAAGGTATAGTCTGCAAAAACAAGACAGTAAGGACAAGTATGAATACAAAAAAAATAAAAATGCATGTAAATAAATATATGTCTAACTTTCTTCTTACCACACAGAATGCATTATGTAAAGCTTTCAGCATAACATTAAAGAAAATGACAAATGGAAGAATGGCAATTATTTTCTTTAATGAAGAAAATATGATTTATAACCTTGAAAGGGTAACTTTTTTATCCAGTCTGGAGGACTAAACCCAAGCTTTACACAGATTTGCAGCCAGCCTCTGATATTTTCATGTACAACCAAATACTTCAGGCAGCACGTTTAATTTAGGAATTTTCACTGTTTTTCTTTGTAAAGACTCATGTTTACATTCAAACTTTAAAGAATAAAAAAGATACAAAGCTTACAGATCAAAGAACTTGCCACCCTCTGTACCAACACTAAAACATTCTTTTGCTTTCTCTCTCTACAGTACAGACCCAAGATGCCAAGGATTACGTGATTAATGAGGTTGCTTTTCCATTTCATGAACCCAACGCTCAAAAGTAACGTACGAGTTTGGAGAGGCATTTTATTTAGACAACTGAAAACAGTTAAACATTCAGAAGCAGCATACAATGAAACAAAACCTGAACCAAATACTTTTAAGTACATAATCCCTTTTCAACTAGAGCCAATTTTTCCAACTTTCAAGAAAAAAAAAATAAAGGTAAAAGCCATTGTATCTCTTCTTCGTAATAATGAAAACACACTACAATGAGTCTAATTGAGATTGGAGAGACTGGATCTTGGCTTGCACACTTCTTTGAAAAGACAGTAGGCAGTTATGCCAAAAAGCCAGCAGAACTCTACTACTTGTCTTTTGGGTTTTTATTTGGATGCTCAGTTCTCTTACAGACAACACCTAGCCAGTTCCACCGCATTCTCATCAATTACTGCCCATCTTTGCCCCACGCAGGGAGCGCTCTCTGGAAGGCTGCTGTCTGTCACTGCTCACTTGATTTAGTCTCACATGTCCATGTGCCACAGAACAGCTGCAGGAATCAGGCTTTCACTTCAGGAGTTGAGCTGTACACTGTATCTGAGTTTTCAGAGGCAATCTCTTCTGCAACTAAATAAAAAGGGTGTTATTTAACTTCACTTTAGATATATAAACCAAAGAAATGTTGCAGGGATAGCTTAAAGAGACCAATTAAGTTTGTTTTCCCATTCAACCTGATACTAGCCCATGCTGTTCTAGCCCATTTGTTCTGCCTGCACAGCTTTGTCACCAATCTGACACTCACCACACAATGTCAGGCAAATGCATTCAAAGATCTTTTGAAGAGTGAAAAATACCAGTGAGCACCTGAGGGAAAGTACTCCTTCCATACTAAGGAATGCTATCATCTTGACTATCTTTTAACACTGAGGCAGTTGAAGCTGACAGTTCAGCTCATTACCTATTTCCTCCTCTGCAGTTCCTGGAAGGGTAGTCCTTGCTTTTGCTGCTTCTGCATTCTCCTCTTCTGTAGAGAAAGAGTATCAAAACAGTCAATACCTTCAGTTCCACCCACCCACCTTAATTTAAAAATAAAAAAAATGTAATTTCCAGGTAATTCAGTGTTGAGGAGTAACACTTGAGCAAGCAATTCTATTAATGAATATGCACATGTTATTGCTTCACCCTCCCCCAAGCTGAAAGAACCAGAGTACAAAATAAAATAAAACTACCATCCACACTTGTTTCTAGAGTCTCTCCCTCAGAATTATAAAAGTGGCATCACATACTTCTAGCTCTTTAACATAAAAATACACCACACTCTTGGCTTAAATATCCACAAAGTGTCTATATTCAAAAAGCTTACTGTTAATAGCTTACATGACAGCTACAAAAATACATCCTTCAATCTAACAGATATGATCAGAAACCCTCAGAAGACAGGAGTTACAGAGTTGCCAAGTTTCACCAGGACCAAGCATGCACTTACCAGGAACTACACACTTCCACAGGCCATAGGTTTTCCCTACTGTTGTCTGCCACAGCCTTAGTGTGCCATCCTCAGAGCCACTTGCATATAACTCTCCATCGGGGCTAAACCGCACGCAGTGAATGGGGCCAAAGTGCCCTTTGTAAGATTCTGAAGGGAACATGGCAACACCATCAATGTCAAATTTCAGCCAACAACTGACATTTAAGTACATTTCTGATACAAACAATTTTAAATGAGGGCTGGATCAGTAAGAAAAGATGCTTTTTTTGAAAAAAATTTGGCCAACACAATGTATTTCTCATAAAATCTTATAACTGAAATAGCTAATGAATGGTATTAACAATTTAACATACAGCAATTTTAGCAATACAGAATGAGAAATTTTTTTAAATAGATGCAGAATTGGTGAATGGATGTTTTAATTAGTTCTAGAATATTAGTTATACTGAGATAACAAAAAATGTTTAACTTATTATAAACCTTTTTATCATCCTCTTGCACAGCATGATGTGCTAAGACCTCATTTGAGTACAAGTTTCATTTACTGATCACTATTTTGTTAATACCTATTTCAGAACTCCTTTATGATTATAGGAGACAAACATACCTAATTCTTCTCCTGTATTATAGTCATATTTATAGAGTTTAAAATCTTCACCACCTGCAACCAAACATTCTTTCGCAGGGTGAAGTGATGCAGAATTGATTGTAGCAGGTGCTTCAAATGATTTAATCTGCTCTAGACTGAGGGAGAAAAGTTTGTTAATAAAGTTCATATTAAAAAAAAAATTCTGAGAGCAAAGAAAACTGTCATTCTACTAATCTCAACTGATTTTACAAGAAATAGAATATAACCCCACAGAGTTTCTGAAACAAGTTTTGATACTTGCAAATCATGATTGTCAAGTTAGAAATGAGTTTAGAATAAGCAAAACAAAAGCTCACACGTACAGAACTACTTTCTGGAATATTTTAAGCACGTAACTTCCTTTCTTGAAACATCACAGGGATGCCAGCTTTGACAACTTGGTGATTCTGGTCTTGTTCAGCCAGTTTTTACCCACAAAAAGCCCATTACTCCACCTGTGAAAACTGGACTCACGTTTCTGCACTGTGAAAAGCAATGGTCTTGCCATAGGTTATCACCAGTATCTGTCCTTCTGGAACATACTCCATGCTGCTCACTGACATTGCCACATTTAGTGACTTCACCTCAGTCATGGTACTCCGATCCCAGAGGCTTAAAAGGAAACAAAAAGGGAAAAAAAAGACTCTCAGATAACCTCTGTAAATCAAACACTTTCCACCTCACGTCCAGGACAAGACCTGGATCAAAAAAAGCACCCATCAAGGAACATGGTTTGACTCCACATCAGATCTTCAATGGCTTTACCTGCATTCTCACCTAGTCCAAGCTTAAGACACATCCCTTTCTTAAAAATACTTCTGCCTTTTGCAGCTTAATGCCACAACATTAAATGGTATATACACACCATTTAACTACTCAGTGATTCTCTTGGAGATTAAAAATCTTGGTTTAATTATCCTAAGAAACAGATCTTGAAGCAAGGCTTGAAGATTTCATTCTGTCCTTTTACTTCAAAAGATGAAGAGGTACTAATCCCAATTTACAGAGGTTCATTAACATAATATAGTTTTCTATCTAGCAGTGCAAGAGGTATCTGAACAGAAATTAAACTGTGCTGCTATGAAAAATAAAAATATTCACTAGCTGACTGCTGCATTTCTATTCCTGCAATTTGGAGAAAAAAAAAACAGGACTTGGCTCTTGCCTATCTTGAACATTAGGAAACTGAAGAAGACAAAGCAGCAATAGCTCAGGACAGTGTGTATGCAAGAGACCTCATCTATAAATTCATCTTCTTTAGGATTACAAAAGGCATAAATAAATTTATTCTATGCAGTTCTCAAAGACCACCTCTTGTATCAGGGAGAACACATCTATGAGGAGCACATGTTTATGGGGAAATTAGAACTATTAGCAAAATGATCTGACAGCAGAACAGAGCTGCATCAGGCATGCAGCTACAATAATCTAGGACCAGGTAACTCGTGCTACTCATATCCTTTACCAAAATAACATAACTGTATCCTCACACAGAGCATGACAATAAAGAAAACTCCAAGTTACTTTTTCTTACCGGACAGTTTTATCATCAGCTGAAAGAATCTGTTTGTCATCACTGCTCCATAAAGCCTTTTTGATGCCAGAAGTATGTCCACTGACAACATCAGGTTCTTAAAATAAAACCAAATATTTTAATACATGTAATAAAATGAAATAATGGCATGCAGCAGTTCAGGAGCTTCCTTAAGCTACACAGATTTCCATCTACTAGATACTGTAGATTTAATTCAAGCACTTAGGACTTTATTTGTAGATCTTATTCCAGGAACAGGATAAATACAAACTGGTTATCTGATTGCCTAGCTTTCAAAAACTTCACTAGGTGAACATCAATGTTCTCTGGTTTCCTACCAGGTATCAAGAGTTCAGTATCAACATGAATTTAAACACACAATTAAACACAATTTAAACTCCACACATATGTGGATTTTTTTTTCTTTCAGATGATTAAATTTTAATTAATTAGACCAATTTGGAGTGTGTCTGCACTGAACTGAAACATGCTCTGCTTGATGTCTCATTCCTGGAAGTGTTCAAGACCAGGTCTGATGGGGATTTAATCAACCTGGCCCAGCAGTCCACAGAAGAGGGTCTGGAATCAAGTGATCTTTAAGGGCATTTCCAACCCAAGCAATTCTGTGGCCCTTGGTTTTTTGTGATTTATAACAGAAAGTAACCCCTTAATTTCACAGCTTTTATTTAACTTGAAAAAATTCTCTAAGAACCAGTTTTAAAAGCACCCACCTGCTTCTGGCTTGCTCAAGTCATAGATACGCAAGAGCTTATCTTGTCCACCTGTTAACAGATAATTGCTATCCTGAAACAGAAGTTATAGAGAGTCAACTCTACATTGAATCAAAAGACAGCCTTTGTGAGTTAAAATCACAGCTTTTTCCCTCAGAAAGCCTCTAACACATTTACCCTACAATGCTAAAAACGAGCAGCAGTATTTTAGACTATTTATTTAAGATATAAAATAAAAAAGCAAAAAAGTAACTAATAGCAAAACACACTCAAGAGCTTATTTCCCTGGTGAAAAAGATATAAAGGTTTCTCATACCTGTGTAAAATCCACACTTTTGACAATGTGTTTGTGAGCCAGTGTGATCAGTTCATCTCCTGACACAGCATCCCACACTTTGCTAAACAGCAAGAGGAAACATTCGTATTTTAGAAGCACCAGGACAAATCAACATGGACAGTCAGATGAATTTGTAAGCAATCTTTCCTGATGCCACCACAACATTTTATCTTAAGTGCTACATTCTTATAAGTTGTAACCCAGTTAGTCAACAGAAGTATTTTATATATTTTTACTAAAGCTTTTTTTGGACTATCCCACCACTTTTCTTTATGCTCTTCTTGAGGACCATGCAAACTAATTAAAATTTTAGTTTGAAGACAAAGGTGGCTCTTCTGTGTCTGCAACTTTGTTAATAGATTTTGACCTCTATTAACAAGATTCAAGTTGCAAAATATTCATTAATACTGCAAACAGCACAAACAACAAAAAACATCAAAGAACTAACTCACTAGAAGTTTCTTGTAATAAGAAGAGGCTAACTGCTAGATGAAAAATAAAAATCCCTCTCTCAACTCTGCTGTAACTACAATGCCAGAGATTAGAGCTGCACAGAGAAGTTAAGGAAAATTAAACCAGCATGATAATTAAGCACATCAAGAAACAATTACAGTTGGTCATCAGGACAGAATTAACTGTAGCTACTTTCAAGAAGGTAAAAGTCTAGGTTTTAATTTGGCTAGCCAAAAATAAGCTATCAGTTACTAAAGAGAAACAAATGAATCAGTAATTTAGTACAGCTATGTTGTCACCAAAGACCTACAGAACAAAATCAGAGTACAGACCACGAAGACAGTTCATCACTTACGCTGTAAAATCTGCTGCTGCTGTTGCTGCTTTGGTGGCATCCGTGTTCAGGGTGGCACCCCAAACAGCCCCTTTATGACCCAGAAACGTGCCAATCCAGTCCCCCGTGTCTCCCTGGCGCAGCATAGGCTTGCCATCTTCACCAAAACAAAACCAATATTCAGGCAACACGGTAAAAGAAGGAAACAGGTTTTTTTAAAAGAAAAAATATTCCCTTGCACCAGCATGTGGAAATACCCCACACTTTACGAAGCCACTCTTTGCAGAGGGGTTTAGCTGCAGAGTTCAGATGTGCAGCTGTACTTGCTGCACACATCTAAATGCTACTGCAAATGAGGTTAAAGTTTCCTGGTAAAAGTTTGTAACTTTAAGATAGAAGGAATGTAGAAAGGAACATTTCGTTTATGTTTTATTTTTACTAAAGTTTTGTTCTGGCAGGACAGACTTCGTTTGCTCTTTTTTTTTACTTTGGAACAATATTATAAGATCATCAGTATGTACAGACAAGTCTCATGGCTGCAGTGAGGTATGACTAAAATATACAGTGACACAAAAATGAAGTAGTAATAGCCTTTCCTATCATCAGCGTTTTCTGGAAGGCCATCAAAGAGCTGTTCACACAAGATGCAAAGCTGAACTGGAAGCACTTCAAGGCAGAAAGGAATGCCCTTTCAAATTTATGCATGCAAAAGATTAAAATATACATGTACGAGGATGAAACGCTATTCCCACAGTGATCAAATAGATACCATCACACCGTGTCCAGCACGGCAAGGCAGCTGCCCTGCTCAAACCGCAGCTCGCTTTCAATCCACAGCCCATGTGCACCGGCGGTGGGAGCAGAAGTTTTACAAACAAACCACTCCGGACACCTGGCACCCCTCCACAGCCGCGACCCCAGCCGGCCGCATGCGGGCTCCGATACCCGCCGGCTATCCGGCACTGAAGGAAAGCAGAGCGGCTGTCCGCTCTCTCGGTCACTGCGGAGCACACAGCGGCGGTGTCACCGCCCCGAGCGGCCGGGACCTGCCGGCACCGAGCCCCGCCCGGGCCGGCGATGCGCGGCCTAGAGCGGCGGGGCTGCCCCGCGCCCACCCCCGCGGCGGCGAAGGATCCCGAACAAAGCGCCCCCCGTCCCGCTCACCCTTGCAGGCGCTGATGAGGAAATATCCGTAGGGGGTGACGCCGCTGAAGGCCAGGTCCACCACGGGCCGCGTGTGGCCGGAGCAGGTGAGCGGGGTCTGCCTCATGGCCATGGCGGCGGCAGCAGGGGCCTGGGCAGGGCACGAGTCCGGCGGCCCGGCGGGAGCGGCGGCTCTGGCGGTGGCGGCGGGGGAAGTGACGGGCAGGAAGCGCTTCCCGGCGGACGCGCGTCACGGCACGGGGCGCGGCCACCGCGGCACCGCCCCGGCGGGGGACGGGCCCGGCTGGGCCTCTGCCCGCTCCGGGAGGGAGCGCCGGGGTGCTGGTGGTGCTGGGCGTCCGTCCTTCATCCCGCTCCGTGAGGGAATAGCGAGCTCCTGGTCATCCCTCATCCCGCTCCTTGAGGGAATAGCGAGCTCCTGTCCTGGTCATCCCATCCCGCTCCATGAGGGAGCAGCGAGCTCCTGTCATCCTGGTCATCCGTCATACCTCTCCTTGAGGGAGCAGCGAGCTCCAGATCATCCCTCACTCGCTCCATGAGGGAACAGCGAGCTCCTGTCATCCTGGTCATCCCTTATCCCTCTCTCTGAGGGAACAGCAACGACATCCCTGTCCTATTCAGCCACCATCCCACTCCATGAGGGAACAGTGAGCTCCTGGTTGTCCTAGTCACCCCTCATCCCACTCCATGACAGAACAGCGATATCCCCGTCTCATTGAGCCACCATCCCGCCCCATGAGGGAACTGTGAGCTCCTGTGGTCCTAGTCATCCCATCCAGCTCCATGAAGGAACAGCCATGACATTGCTGTCCCACTCAGCCACTATCTCACTCCATGAGGGAATAGCGAGCTCCTGGCCACCCTGTTCATCCCCTCATCTCACTCCATTAAGGAACAGCGACATCCCCATCCTATCCAGCCACCATCCCGCTCCCGGAGGGAGCAGCCACCTCCTCGCCATCCATCATCCATCCATCCATCCATCCATCATCCATCATCCATCCATCATCCATCCATCATCCATCATCCATCCATCCATCATCCATCCATCCATCCATCCATCCATCCATCATCCATCCATCCATCATCCATCCATCCATCCATCCATCCATCCATCCATCATCCATCCATCCATCCATCCATCCATCATCCATCCATCCATCCATCCATCCATCCATCCATCATCCATCCATCCATCATCCATCCATCCATCCATCCACGCATCCTGGGCTATGGCCAAGGTTCCTCAGTGCCCTGCTCATTCCTAAACCAGCAGCAAGTGACTCCTGCCAAAAAGTCAACCCCATTTTTTCTGCAGGGCCAGCTCCCCACAGGCTCACTGTGGGGCCTGGTCAGCCTTTCCAGCTGGGAAGGTGATGGGAAAGCCCTGAAGGATGTGGAGATTTCAGGGATACACTGCAGCACCCGCTCATTTGGGGATTTTTATGCCAAGGACAAGCTGATGGTCGTCTCTGGACTTGGTCGTGTCTGGACTTGTCCTCAGAAGCGTCTAAGGATGGCACTTGAAAATGTGTCACCACCCTTACTCAGAGATGAGGGGAGTGGTGTTCCTCTTAACAAAGAATCAGAATGATTGACAGTTAATTATTTCCTTTTTCTCTTAAGCCTTACAACTAGAAAAAGTATTTAAATCATTAACCGAAAATTGAGGTTGGAGCTAACTGCAGACTAACAGCATTTTATTTAAAAGATAGGCACAGTGTTTCCCATTATTCTGGTATTTTATTTCTCACCCCAGGGTTCTCAGAAGTAACTCCTAAGTATTTTGTAACTTCATGACTCATTTTCAGGCATACTGACACTGCATCATAAATCAACAGTTTTTCTATTCAGAGCCACAGGTTGCCATGTGGATTTTTCCAGTGTCTTTAAGATTTTCTGGATTTTTTCCCAAACAAAAAATTATTACTTCTACATTTACATTTTTCAAAAATCTTACCTAGCATATGACTATGTCTCCTTTGCTAGAAATGCTGTTTTGGTTTACATTTTAAAAAATCTTCTGGTAACTGATGTTGTCATCTTTTTCAGTGAAAAAAAAATTATCCTAAGGCTCAATACAAAGAAAAACTTAGTATTAAGTTTAAATTACCTGCTTAGAATTCAAGGTTGAGAAACAGAAGATTGTGTTTGGGGAAGTTTACTTTTAATGATTTCATAGCTTTGATTGATTTTGTCTTCTCTTAAATGGAGCATGGTTTTCCACCTGCACAAAGCTTATGACATCCACTTAGGAAGACACAAAATCCATAACGGGCAGAGAAAGGCAAAAATATTTCAAATTTGCCAGTAAGTGGCTGAAAATCAGAAAAGGAGAAGAATGATGGAGATGTGAAACCTACAAAATCTAGACGTCCCACTAGGCCAAGCAGAACTGCAGGGTATTGGAAAATACAACTGAGGACATATGGAATGAATTCTGAAAATAAACCTGTCTACTTTTTTTTTTTTTTTAATGTACTTTTCTTAAAGTCTCCAAAGTTAGTGCTAGGCCTAACTCAGGATTCAATCAGACTGTTTCTTTAGCAGCAGTCTCAGACTTTCTCCCTGGTAGCACCTCCATTGAAATAGTGTATTCCAAATTGTCTGAAAATGTTTGCTTTCAAAATGCATTAATTCTGTACTCTACACACAACACTTTGTAGCTGCTTTGCTTGATACAGAATTTTTTAGAGGAGGTAGGAACTGTGAAATAGGCTTCAGTTTTTCAAGAAAGCCTAGACATGGTACAAGAAAAAGAAGGAAAGATGAAAAGAATTATTAATTGCAAATGGAAGTTTAGCAAGCTTAAAATAAATAATTAAAAAAAGAAGTAATACTGAGTTTTATTGTTTTAAACAGAGTGATTATATATCATGTTCCAGTGTTTTAATTCTCTCAGAAAAGTTGCTGACAATAAATAAAGCTATCCTAGTGAAACGTTATGATTACAATGAATAACGCAGAGTCAATTAAATAGATGTGTTAATTATACATATTTACATTTCCAAAGACTCCTTTCTTCTCTTGTAGATATGACAGTTGGAAATACATTGTCTGGCCACTGAGTGGAGCTCCTTACATATTTATTAGTAAAGCTCTAACAGAGCTCCTATTGTGAGGTGACCTAGTGATGGTTATTTCAGCTTGAGCCTGGCAGCTGAGTGCACACAGCACGCAAGAAGTTACTAAATGCTTAATTCTCTAAAATTAATTAGCTAAATATGTAAATGGAAATCTCCAAGACACAGTATCAGGGCAGACTCTTTGTTAGCAGAACTCAAATATGAGTTATTTTAATGAATGGCAAAGCATTCAGTGTAGTTTGTGGACACATTGATGTTCCCTACCTCTGCTTTTTTGGTTTTTTGCTTTGTTTTATTTTTTGTTGTTGTTGGTTTTGGTTTTTTTATTTGTTTGTTTTTGGGAAATGCTCTCCATTAATCTGTATAGCTAATTTCAGGGGCAAAAAAAGAAAGAATAAGAGAAGGACTTGCTGTTTGCTGAAGGATGATGTGTTATAGATGCTGCATGCCGATACGTGAGAGAAATTGCTGTGTGTGTTGCTGGGTTTCCACGGGGGAGTAATTAAAAATGAGTGCCAGCCTTGAGCAGTCAATTATCACTGAGTAGCAAGATGAAAGATAAAAGGCAGATATAATCATATTTCACAAATAATACATCAGTGTGCCTCTAGTCAAGGAGTCCTTTCTACATCAGCTTTTCACAACAAGTGACCATATTTTTTCTAGTTTCCTGCAGCTTCTTTTTACATTCATGTAGGGAATGAATGGACCACAGACACTCTTCTGGTGGGTGTCCCTGGTAGGACAGACTCCTGCAGTGTATCCTGAGAACATCTGGGTAGAAGCTGGGCATCCACTTCCTTTTCTGGGGTAGTGCAAGTTTGGTAGCACAGTTAATGTGTGTGATAGAGGCCAAGGGGATTAGACAGAGAAATGGGATGTAGAGGAGTAGGGAGGAGTGGGAAGAGGAGTTTGAGACAGCAGCAAGGAGGAGAAGTGGTTCAGCAGGAGAAATGGAAGCTGGGCAGGAGGGGAAATGGGAGATTTGTCATTTGTGTACCTCACAGTTGCATTTGCACCTTTTTTCCTGTCTCTTCTGGTGAGGTCACATACAAGAGCACTTCTTTAACCACCATGATAGTGCCAGGATCTCAAAACTATTTGCTGTTATGAGAACATTGTTCCTAACATTGTCAGGAGCCTTTCCATCTGTGTGGAGGGCAGGGATCCAGCACATTCAGAGCATGCACCAACCACAGAATGATAAAACCAATAAGGGATATTTAAAATTGTTTTATCTCTGCCATAATAGCTTCTCTATTCCTCAGTCTTCAGATCCCATTCTGTCTTTTCAGAGGTAACAGTTGGTAATTTTGGCCAGACAGAGAGGAGAGATGAAAAGGAAATTATTCCCCAGTTTCTATCGAAATGTCTTCAGAGCATAGTGTTGCTAAAGGTAACCCTCAGGAAATAAAGGGATGTAAGGTAAAGATGTACATAATATTATTTTTCTGCTTCTTTTCAAGCCTCATATTGGACCCTCTAGATATCTCAGGCCAGCTAAATAAACATTTACCTCTGCAAAAAAGAATTTCAATTCATAATAAAACCAAATCCAATTGTAAAGCTCTGCTAAAGAAGAATTAAAATTGCCTGCCAATTTACTTGCTTTCCAGGAAACAGCTTAGCAAAATTCTTATTCTCTAAGGATCATCACCAGTGTAATAACTCTCTGTGAGCTTACTGTACTGCAAGAAACAGCAAGACAAATGTACAGGAACGAGCTTTAGCTGGGCTGGTTCATAATTGTAGGCTGCTTTGATGTTTTCACTTGGAAGATGTTTTTCACAATGCAAGGTGTTTATACTCACTGTTCTAAAAGACTAATTCAAATAACAGCCCATCAAAATCAACCACAAACAGTCCTACTGTCCTAGGAACACTTGAACTGATCTGACATAGAAAGGACATTGGGATTTTTCTTGTTTTCAGGGGTAAAAGCTTTGCTGAAAAGACAGAAGTTAATCCAGGTAACATCAGTCAGGCTTGTTGAGAAGCCTTTTCTAATCACTTTTTGAACAATCCTAAAGATTTTCTTCAGATTCTGGTTTTTTGGCATCACTTGCAAGTGCAGTTTTTGTACCAATAATATTTATTAGTGGTGTGAAATACTCTGATTTCTAATAAATAAGACTTAGTTTGTAACTTGACTGTGAGCCTCTCTTCACCAGGCAATGTGATAATTGCTATTTTGTGAGAGCAAGTCTGGCACTGCAGAGAACAGGAACACAATAATGTTGTTCTGCTACAACTTGCACAATAATTTAGTTTTGAAAAAATAGAAACCTTTTTTTATTATTATTATGTAAATTACTAGACTGTTTGTCCCTTTTAAGGCACACCAGAAAAATAGGTGAGCTTGAAAATAGATGATAGCAAGACAAAGAAAGACTACTCATATGTGACATATATTTGTGTTATTTAGAAAAAAAAAATGCTAGATTCTATAAAATTTCTTTGCATAAACAGCAGTCCATATTATTCTCTTCATCCTCTGGCCATAAAAATCTCAACTTTTAAAGAAATATTGTTGCTTTTCTGAGATTTGAGAATATAAAACAACTTTTAGCTACATTTGTCTCTGGACTGAGTCCACCAATGTCATCACTATTAGATCATGGATTAATTTGGCTCATGGTATTATGCTTGGAATAACTACAGTTGTGGGGTTTTGGTCTTTTGCCATGATCAAACTTTGAAAGAAATTAACAACACTGATGGTAGAAGATGATGGCCATGCTTTTACACATAGGAGACAGAAGACAAAGATTTACAAAGGGGTCTTTTTATTATTACTGAGATTTTAGGGAACAAAGATTATTGTCCCAAGATGCATAACAATTATATAACTGCAAGGAACTGAAAATATTTAGTGGTGGAGTGAGTCAAAAGGATAGGAAGTACCCTCATTACTCTTGAATAGAACTTTACTTACAATGCTTATACAAATATTTGGAAAATTCATTAGTGCAATGAAGTTATTTGCCAGTTGGGTTTCTGTGAAACTTTCCCATTTGGTGCTGCACTTCCACATCACTATGATGTGTAAAATACAGACTGGGATTCCCAAAAGTTCATCTCATGTTTCTTTCCTTTTGTTTCTTGATGATGACACAGGAACAGCTTGACAAGATGGAAGGAGGCTTTAGTTCATCTCACAACCCTGTCAGAATCCAGTCTGTACCAGTAATGGGTCACCTGCCATTTCAAATGCTAAAAACAAGAATCTTATTTGCATGTGAATGTCGCTGTGACCCAGGTTTTATAATGGCAATTAATATAGATATATAAATAGCTTTGTATGACAGAGCAGTTTAGGTTTGGACTAGAAGTAGCTGGGTAAAAACAGAAGGAGAAATAATCTGTGGACACTCTTACTGCTTTATTCCAGGTGAAAATACCATTTTTGCTTCTAGTTAGAGGTCCATCAGCTGGCTGTGCACGAAGCAGAGAGAAATCAACAAGTTCCCAAGACAGCTTCACACCCATCAAGGGCCTTTGAAGTTTAACAACAAAGCTTGACTTTAAGGGCATAAGTAGTAAGAAAAAGTCATTAAGCAGTTAATCTTAGGCCTTATCTCCAAGTACTCCATTTCTATGGAAACTGAGTACTTGGCTCTGAACACTGGAGCATATCCTGGGAATTCACTGTAAGTGTACTGGAGCAGAGATATCCAGTTCTGTGGCAGCCGGGGTAACATTCTCTAGTTCTGCTTGTCATGATGTCATCTCTCTTCCCCCAGCTCCCCCACCCCGGTTTTATAACTAATCGAGGTAAACTCGATTTTTGTCCTCGTGGTTTACATCTTGGTGGACACAGTAAGTCCAAAGGAAGCAGTTTATTCCAGCATCTCAAAGACATTCCCTGAGATAGCAGGGGCACTCTTGATTTACTGAAGTACAGAGGACCTGTGTGGGAATTTTATCAAGTGCAGGATTTTGGGAAGGAATTTTTCTGGCAAATAAAAAAAGTCATTTTACAGACCCAGTAACACTCTACAGCTCCTGCAAATCCCTTGAACATTGTGACCATTTAAGAGTGACAGCTGCAAACAGGTTACAGGCAAAGCTCTGTATCACAGTAGCATATCTGGGATTTTCAGCTGGTGTTTTTATAGAAATAATATGCCTAAAAATAATTAAGGTGAATATAGCACTATAATCAAAAATACACTTCTAGTATCTCACTTATTCAGGGCACTGAACAAATAGTCATGGTGAAGTGGGAAATGGGAGCAGAGTTTGGAAAATAATGGCTGGTAACCTACTGAAATGATATAAGTAATTTAACTGCATATTATGTTGTAGTGTAACAGTGAAAAAAAAAGAAAATATCCATTACAAATCTGCTCAGCACCTGGAATGGGCTATTACTACAGCTGGCAAGAGCTGCAGAGATTTCAGTCTGTAGATCATTAGTCAAATATGTGCCAACTTGAAAGACCAAAACCTGCTCTCAGTTATTTTGTCAAAGCCCTCCTATTGCCAGCGTCCAGGAGAGGCCAAACGCTGTTGGAGCCCATCCTGAACAACCTTCCTTCTCCTTGTGAGAGTTCAAATACACTGGCAGAAAGTTTTGAAGTTATATATTAGTACATTCATTTCATTCTACTGAAAAAACCTAGATTTATTCTGCATGTTCCATTAAACAACTGTCAGATCACCATCTTATCTGCCCCATCACCAGCACCTGCAGCACTGCAGCTGAACCAGAGTGGATTGCTGGAAGTGAAATATTTTGGTCACTGTAGTAACTGCAGTAACCCTACCTTCCCAAAGGACTTCAGGCTCTTGCCTTGGGGCTCCTAACCAGCCTTTGATACCTCTCCTGGCTTTTTCTGTTCCCTGTCCTTCCTGCCTCTTATCAGCTCCTGGGTGACAGCCACAGCTGGTTTGCTGGACATTATCCTCATGGCTTTGCAAACGCTTTGCTAACTGAATTCATGTGTTCCCTTGGCCCCTTTTCTCCTGCAGAAGTTGATGACAATGCAGAAGACTCAGATGAAAGCTGTGTTTTGGCGTTCTGAGCAAGCTTTCAGTTCTCTGCCTGCGAGTCTCTGGGTCTCAGGAGTGGCAGCTGCTGGTTTGATTCCATTTGTGAAACGCGGATACTCAAAGGGAAGCGAGTCTGAAGCGAAACGCAGTTACTGGATGTTTCTTCAGAGCTATAATGAGATTGAGTAGATAAAAACAAACATAATGCTTTTATAGGCTCTTGATCTGACTGCAAGTACCGTGGAAAACAGCGGTAGGAAGCACAAAGGTTTCAAGATGAAAACTCTATTAATTCCTTTGCTGAGAATCTTCATACTTCTACAAAAAAAACCCCAATGCTGTGCTTTTATCTTAACAGATGTTATTGAAAGTAGCTCAGATTCCACATCCAGATACCACATGATTGGATTTAAGCTTGTAGCTGCAAAATGTTTTACAAGTCGATCTCTACTTTAACATGCATTAAACCAAAAGCTAAACTTCTAACTCTTTAAGTCTATATTTGGATTGTTTTCACAAAACAAGTTAAATGAGTCTAAGATTACTTCTAAAATATTTTCCAGAAAACTAAATGTAGCTTTTTAAACCCCATTTCCACTAGAAAAGGAAGGTTAAATATTTTTGCTTTGAGATCTGGGTTCATTGAACTCTCCCAAGTCCTAACACAGGCACAAGCCCAAAAAACCCATGAACCAACAGTTCATACAAACTCCTGAGAGCCAAATCAGCTGACTCTGGCAGAGCACAAATGTTTTTACATTCATTTCATCTTCTTTTATGATGATAATCCAAGCAGTACCAACTTTCTTTTTCCACAAGCATCTTCTTTGCTTCTCCCAGGACAAAATGATAACATTGGAGTCAAAGACTTGCAGTGTCACAGAGTCACGGCCTAGAATTTTTGTACTGAAGCAACAGATCTGCAAGAGAGCCGATAATATAGAAACCAATGTTGGAAAATAACAGAAATCATCATCTTTTTTAACTAGCCACAGTATTTTAGAGAAGGCTGGAATGCCTTGTCTCTCATTTAAATGTACAGTACTCCATTTAACATACTTCTTTTATTTATTCTGTCTTGATAATCAACTGCTGCCTTTGAGGGGATGATAAAATTAGTTTTTATTCCCATGCACAAACACACACACACAATGTAATGTATCGTGACCGATTTGTGCTTTTTAGAGAAGCTAAAAAAGGGGAAATGCACAAGAGCACCCTTGTTTGAATAAATACTGAGCTGTCTGTATGGAATAACAATTATATGCTGAAGCTAGAGCAGATGCATGGGTGTGAATCACATAAGGGTAGGTTGGGGAATTATAATCAGCTAAACAGACCTAGGAATCAATCAGCAGTGGAAATTTTCCTCTGGTTAAACAGCAGATTTTTCTGACTATTATGGGGCAGGATGGGGAAAGTGATTTTTCAGCCCATGTTTTGCAAGTGTAGTGTGAAAGTTCCCAAAGCATAGGACATACATTTGTGGCACAGAAATGGAAAATGAAATGAGATCTGGCACTGCCATTGGCAGCCACTGTAATGACTGATGAATAAAAGTTTGTGAATCCTTGTTTTAGTACTCTGCAAGAAGAACAACCCTGGAGTTAGGATGAGATATGAATGCTATTTTTTCCTGGGTTTTGCCATACCCTCTGACCAAGGTCAGATTTGGACTGATTTGTATCACCACCAGGTGTCCAAGTGTAGTATAGTCAGTAGAAGGAGGTGATAAAAATCACTTTCTTTAAAAGATGAGGTCGGCTTCTGTGTCACAAATGATGCAATATAATGGTGTGTCTTATAGGCACTTCTGATGTTCCTTTGATATTTTCATATAGAAGGTCATCTCAAATGTCCTTTGCCTACTTTTCTTCATAATTTCTGCCTTATCATACAGAAAAATTCATTCTGATCATTCAGTGGATTTCCCAGCACTGTTTGTGACCTGCTTCCTCTCTTATTGAACAGCTTTACCTGAACCACCAACACAGGTCACTCCAAAGAGCAGACACCAGAAAAGTCAGGATGCAAATTTTGTCTTCCTTCAGGTCCTTTCTTCTCTTCTCGTTGGTTTTGCATTTCACAGGTGCCACGTTATCGTGCATTAGACCTTGAGAAATAACCAAAGGCATCTGTAAGCTCAGGGTTCTGAAGCACCCTGCAAGAACCCGCCAGAAGCATCTTCTATCAAATAGGAAGCAAATGGGCTGAGAAGAACGGGCCATCAGCAGGGTTACACAACCCGACCTCTTTGACTGGGTGGCATTTATTCTGTGAGCCAGCGAGCCTTTTTTTTTTTTTCTTCACCTCCCTAAGGTGTCTGCTGAGGAAGAAAAGATATTTTATCTGAGTGTTTTGTGGGGAATCTCATCTTAAAGTTAAGACAGAAAGGCAAAGAAATAGGACCAAAGTCATTGCTGGGCACTGCGGGAAAATGTGGGGTCTTGCAGCCCTGCTCTGGCTGCTCTCATACCTCCTTTGAGACATGACAGTAATGTTTGTAATTTCATCACAAATGCATTGCTTTACCAAAAGATTTTATTGTATTATACTCCATCCTGCACTGAAGAACGTTTCTATGCTATTATTCCTTCTACATATTCCATATGCATCAGCTGCTTCCCAAATGACATGTAGCTGCCCCTGGCAGTTAAGTGATTTCTAGCTCCTGAATTTAAATAATTCCAAATATTTTGGGAAATGTATGATGTGAAAAACGAAGTCCACGATTTAGAATTTTAAAAGTTTAATCAGGGACAAAATTAGGGACAAAAAGGATATCTAGCTCTGGGGTGCTTTTGGCGATTAGCCAAAGAACAGAGCGTCAGTGTAAAACACCATTCTCTATATACGGTTACATTGCTGGGGTACATGTATATTCATGAGTTTGTACATCATTCAAACATTCCTTTGAGTTTTTGACGTTCCAGGAACTCTCTTGTTTGGTTTTAACTTCTGATTTGTCTGCAGGACATTCTGGAGATTAGGTCAATATATTTTATTTCTTCCTATGTTTCCATGCTGTTGTTTCATACTCCCTGATAGCGAGGAGTTGATAAATCCTTCCTGGATGCTTATACACTGTTTTTTATCACTGTTATTTTAACACTTGGAGAGGCCAGTCTGCAAATGTAAGAAAAATAATTGCTTTACACCATTCCCTAGGTTGGTTACATAGTAAACATACATTAGCCTCTATTTTAACATTTTGCTAAAGCCTATGATATATTTATCACACTAATATTCATATAAACTATACAATGTATACATAAACTGACAGATTACACTATACAAAAGCAGTTAAAAGTAAGTATAAACTGTACCATATTAAAATATTTGTAATGCAAAAAGCTGATCTATGAATTCGAAAGCCAATATTATATTGTCATCTATAACATATGGTATTCCAGATTTTTAAACAATTTATAAAAGAAATATGTGTCTTTTCCAATAAGCTTAGATATGATTATTGAGCAGTGACTTAAAAATCAAGCCTATTTCTAGTGGTTACTGAAAATGCCACTTGTTTCCAGTTAATCCACTGGGTATTTGTAAAATGATATCTTAGTGAAAGTAGATTGGGCACTTTTATTTCCACAATCTTTATTAGGTAGATTTAAACACTACATAAAACTCAGTTAATTGAAGAAAAGATGGTGCAATAAAAGCAGAACCTAATCTACTGCAATCCAACCCCAGCAGCCATATGTGGGTTGACTGCTGTACGCTGTTTTACAGACAGTATCACCACTCCCAGGGACAGGGGATTCCCACCTCTCTGAGTTACTTTTACACCTACAACAAACCTGTCACATTTGGGCTCCAGAACGTGACAACCTGCAAAACCAGCCTGGAGTGGCTTCTGACTGCCAAGAAAGCATGTATTTATTAATGGAAATCACAAGCTTCCTTCAGAGAAATAAGTCCACCATCAATTTCATGGCAGCAATAGGAGCCTAAAGATAACAGTGTGTACTGGAAGCCTCCCCATTTATCCCACTATTTCACCCTCCTGTTTTTAAACAAAAATCATTCTCGGGAAATAGCAAGGCTTGCAAATATTTCTGCTGCTGGATTAGCTGAATATTAGTAACATACAGAGAGCAACGATGCAAAGAAAGGGCAAGACTTTCCTGTGGCACAGGATAGAAACTGTGTGTGAGTATTCAAACTTTTGATGGCATTTTGATGGAATTTCTAACCATCAATGCAGAAAGCCCATTTACAGCACAAAGTGGGGCAGGCTAATGAACAATTTGGCCACTCAGTGCTCCGTGGGAGTCAGTCATTCCCTCTGACTAAAAAGCCAGGCAGGCACCAAGCAGCACGCAGCCACTCACTCGTCCTTGGCACAAAAACACACAACAAAAACATCTCTACATTATCAACAGTGTGTCCAGCACAAATTCAAAACACAGCCCCACACCAGCTACTGGGAAGAAAATTTAACTCTACCCCAGCCAAAACCAGCACTGGGAGATCAGTAAAGAGCAATAATTCAATAATTCCTTTTCTGCCAAGTTGCCCTGGACAGAAATCCTGCTTCAGTAGTTACATGATACCACTTGGGGAAGATGGAGGGATACCAACTATACATCAAGTATAATTGTTTGGATATGTAATTTTCCACAGAAGGATTCACTGTCAAAAATTCCACAGTATTTAATGCTTGAATGAAGAACCAGTTATTCAGATTAATGGTGTGCTGTGCCAAAATAACAGTAGCTGCCTCCCAGAGCTATCTGTGCAGTTAGAATATATTTTCTTCCTTCCATCCAGATGTTGATGTGATCAGAAATATCAGCCAATTTATTAAATTCAGGAGTAGCATGACCAAACTCATCCTTAAATCTTGATCCCATTTCCCAGCATGCTGCCAGAAGAGATCCTGACTACTGCAGCCCATCAGTTACCAGAGTTCTCCAAAGGTGAAGACAACACCAGGGCTTGCTGCTGCAGAATGCAATGTCTTATTTTCAGGGAGATTAAGAGCTGCAGATATTTCGTGTCTGATCTTTTTAGCTTCAGCTCTACTCTGTCTGCCAGTTTGAGGGTCAGATCCTAATCTTCAAAGCCATCAGCGAGTTTTAATCTCTTTAGTATTGGCAGAGCATCACTATCTGCACTGTAGCTGAAGAGCTGCATCCTCAGTGACCAGGACAAAGTACACTAAGGCTGGAGACAGATGGTTTTGGCAGAGGGGCTTCACTACTGGCTAATCTCCTCAAGGAGCTCACACACTCAGCAGTCCTTAAAACCATAAAACCTTGTCTGCTTTCCAAAGTTACCTGGTTTCCCTGTGGAATGTTCCACTCATCTTTCTGCTCCAATTTTTTTTTTTTTTAATATCAGAAACTTAGAACTGTGAGAAAGATTACTCAGATTTATTTACAATCTAGAATGAGCAAACTGTCATTGAAAAGTACTTGCACATTAAAAAAAAAGTGTTTCTCATTTTGAGATACTTTAGACAGACATGATGGAAATAAATGCTGTTGTTAAAAGTTCCCAGATTTAAGTGATTTTTGGTACACCTGCAGACCTTTCTTGTGAAAATCTTCTTTTCCAGTAGAACTGTTGATTTGAATTATAAAGTAAATCTTTCATTACAGACAAAGATTTATGTACATATTCAGCTCCCTTAAGAAATGGCCTCTTCTTCCTTTGCACATATTCTGATGGAGATAATCCCCTGCAGCTGGTGATTCATGCTGAGATTGCTCAAGCAAGGGTTTGATGCAAGATTTCCATTTGCACTAGAGTGCTTACATTGTGTGAAGGGACTCTTGCAGAAAAAACAGATTTATTTTTCCTTTATAAGCAATCAGCAAGTGGTGAGGCAATGCTGCGAGTCAGGTACCAGCTTGAAGAGCACCTGATCCACACAGCAGCCTCCAGCTTGCTCCATTTTTTAATAGGAAAGAGAAAATAAAGGGGAAATGTTAAGCAAAAACAACCAAATACTGACTCCACAACGATTGTTGCATTTATTTTGCAGTTATTTTTCTGCCTTGGAGTAGGCCAAGAGGAGAACTTTGCCTGTTGATATTTCTATGATTGTTTAATTGAGAGAGCAGGCTGTCTTTGCCCCAGTGGTGCTTGCTTTCTTAGCCACCCTCCTATTTGGCCAGAAATGTTGAAATAATGAAATCAGCCTCGTTTTTCATAGTAATTGCTGCAGCTTCATTTTCAAACTTTCAGCATTTCATGGTTTTATTTGGTACTTCAGACCCTGAAGAATCTCAGTCTTCACTTTTGTAGAGTTACGAGGTCTCACTGAGAAAAAAATTAAAATATTAACCCAACTGCACCTCAAGGGCTCAGGGTTACAGCAAAACTAAGAATATCTTCATTTATTATTTCCCAGCTAGATTGCATGATTTGTGATATTTAAAACTAGCAATTTTGCTGAAGATTCTGTTCTAGATATCAGATTTTTCTGAGAGAACTTTTTTATAATTTAAATATGAAATGGTCTCCCCTCAAAGACATTTTGCAGATTCCAGTTTTGTGATTCACTTGTGAAGGGAGTTATTTTCAATCTTTCCCATGATCTCAGTGTCATGGGATTTTTGTTCTCTGGGAGCCATGATGACACAAAAAACAATAACAAATGGTTTATCCATATTGAATTTGTGATAAGAAATCAACTCATGACTCCTGATAATTTCTTAGTGGGCAGTTGTTTTTGTTTTCAGCTGCCAGTACAAACCTGGCTGTTATCAGTTGGGGAAAGCTGCAGAGACTCAACAAGATGTCAGCAGAACTGCCATTCATTTATTTTCACCTTTTTCTTGTGCTTTCTGTGTAATTTGTCAAATGACAGACTCTCTCTGTTTATATAGTGTCTGTAAAATGGGATCCTTTAGATTTCCTTCTATTTGACTATAAACAGGTTGTTACAGTGGGACGGGTTCTGTCATCTCTGCCCTTGTAGCAGAGCACTTCACAAAGAAATATAATAGGAGTGAGAATGAATATTGAGTGTTTATCACAAGGGGAGCCTGATTTTGAAGCCTGTAAATGTATTCATTTATCTGCATATAATGAATACAATTATTAATAAAGTGATAAAACTTTCAAATGATGTGGAGGCTTATCCAGCGTGCAAATTCTTGATACTGCAGGATGGTTTGATTACCACACTGGCAGGTGATTTCTCAACCACTCAATGCATATAGAAGGAGAAATCCCTATCCCTCCAACATTTTCCTCACTTCAGGCAGACTCTGAGTCCAGTCTGTTTCTGTTTTGTGGTTAAATTAAGGACATCAATTTCTCGGAACATCTCATGCTAAACTGATACAGAAAAACAAATAACATTTCAAAAGAACAGCAAAGGCAGTACCAATGTGCCTGAACACTGGGTAATTGTCTCTCCTGCTGTATTTTCTCCCCCTGGGCTCAGCATGCTTGCTCCAGCTGCTGGGAGAAGATGTTCTGGTGAAGCTGCTGCCATGGCATCACAGAGAGCTGCAAGGTCACTCTGAACCTCCAGCTTCTTGGTCTGCAACTAAAAATACCATTCTTGTGTTGAGGCTTGTGGGTCAGTGTTATCTCCCTGGAACTGGTGTCAAATGGCCCTGCCTGTCCCAGCTGGATCACACACTGTGCTTGGAGCTTGTGCCACAGCAGGGTAAATTCTCACTGGGGCTCATCAATGGCTTGCTTCTGTTGGAAGATTAATGAGGAAAATGTGGCAATATCTCCTGATACTCATGCTGTGTTTTGGCAAAGGAGGTATAAAATTAATAGAGGAATTTAACCCCAAAATCTGTCATAGCAAGTACCTGAAATGCAGACACCAGAGCAGACAGGAATTTTACATATGGTCTTCTCATCTCTTTTTATAGCAGGAATAAGTATCTTAGGGAAGTTTGTTATCTGTCTCTCCATTTCCTACAATGAATATAGTTTTGAATGTAATTAAATTATATTTGTAAGAAGGTATATTGTATGAAGACAACATAGAATTGTTTTACTTTTCAAAATCTACATTTGTTGCAAATACATTTGATATTTTGTCTAGTCAAGAGAACAGAGCCATACCTTACCTATCTACGCTATTTTGGTTGGTTTGAAACATTTTTTATTGTTTCAATATGTGGCCTAATGAGATCTTTACTTTTCCAGGAAATCTTTAGACTGAATGATTTAAATAATATGGTCTAAAGCATCTCTAGATCGGATTTGTAATTTTATTTTGGAGACTGTTCTGGTTGACACTCAGCATGGTCCAAGATGATAAATCCTGTTGCAAAAACGTGATATTTCTAATGTGTATAAGAATATGTTTTGCAGATTGATTTCAAAGGAGAGCTGTTTCAAATCCTTGCAAATGAGGAGAAAGAGGACAGCTTTTTTATAACATTGTTCTGTTTTTTGTTTTCAGTCTCACAGCAATTGGATGCAGAACTGGTATCTCAGTCTGCCAAGGTCAGCTCTGCAAGCAAACTTCATATTTTACACATGGCTGTTCTGTGCTTCAGCTATTTCTCTGGTGTATTAAAAACAAATAGACTCCTGTCCAACGTCAAATGTTTGTGTCTTTGGTTTATTTCTCTGTCTCCTTTTTAACCCTCACATCTATTTAAGCCTGAGGAAGGTGGCCCCACCCTCTTACCCCATCCCATTCTCCACCTCTGGCTAGGAAATTGATAAGGAGGAACTCTTACAGATCCCAAATTGGCCATGAGTAACGTCAGGTATTTATGAGGATTTATTCCTCTGAGCAGCTGGGGTTGCAGAATTGCAGAGAAGTTGGTGGTAACAATTGTGGAGAGTGGTAGGACTTTGAGTGTCTTATCTTAGAGCATCCTTTTGTAGCTGCAGGAGTTGGTTTTTTCCCTGTCTCAGGTGTAGGATCCAAATATTAAATATGTATTAGTGGATATTCAAAATTACCTGGAGATTGCATTGTACCATTCAATTGCAAAACACAAATGTTCTGAACTCACTAGTTAAGTTTTCATATTTTGGTTATTGCACCCTGAGTGCTGTGGGAGTAAAAGTTTGGGTTTTGGTCTTGATTGAGCTTGAATTTGAGTGTTCACAGCTTTGAGAGACTGATCTAGTGAGCAGTATCTATACACTTCCACCCACTGATAGCTAATGTCCCTCATAAAATTCCATCAAATAATCAACTGGAAAAAGCACTATGAGTAAAATTTGCCGTCATTTTTAAAATGAAAAAATAAATTTTTACTTGTGAGCGCCTGTGTTTCTTGCTTCTGTACTGTATTTTCAGGAGTCCCAGCTGCACGGGGAAGTGTGTGAGCATCAGGAAAACTTTCTGACACTGACAGGACTCTGCTGCAGGGATGCTGCTCTCCTTCTAAATCCTGGGTTGAAAGATGCCCAAAAAGAGGCTGGAAAAGAAACTCCCTGTCCAGGAGCTGTAATGCTGATGTGGATGGATATGGCAGGCAGCCTCAGAAGCCTCTCTACAGTGGCCATAAAAGCAGCTATACATTATCTATATGGTGTTGGAAGTGAAGAGGGTAGCCTTGAAAAATACAAAATAGTTGAGTTCCTGTGATGAGAGCATCCTCTGGACTGTTCAGTGTCCAAATTCCTCAATTTCACTGCTCTGTGCTTATAGTGCCCTAAAACTACAGATAATATTTCAGTTTAGAAGCCTGATACTTTCTGGCTTTATAATCTGTAAGCTAAATAAATCCTTTTCTGCTTTATACCTCAAAGTTAATGACAAACTTCCTTTTGTAATAAGTGCACCTGTGACAACACAGGTCTAGAATCCACAGAATGCAAGAGCAGCCCTTGAGCTAATGAGGTGTTGAATTTTGGTTAAAAAAAGTTATCTGCAGCTCTTCATAGGAACCCAAGAGCTGCCTCACTGGTAAAAAAGGTAATTCTAAATTACTCCCTGTTTTGACCTATAAAAACATATCTGCCAGCCAGCTTTTTCTATTCCCAAATATCAATACAGAGCTGCAAATGAAACAAACTAGAACCAAGCCAGAGAATGAGTCCCAACAAGGTGAAATAAAGCATACTAAAATTTATGGAACTTGATGAGAAATCAAATGCAATTTCTTTGGCATATTCCCCAGTTTAAGTTAATGCAAACAGCAGTGCTATGAGTAGTCAGCTGTTATTGCTCTCCTCCTGGGACACAGGAGGAGACCTGTACTTCATTTTTATTCCTAAATGGTCAAAACTGCCTATAAGTGAGGAATTATTTAAAATGTGGCTCATTAAAAATCTCATTCCTCTAGTAGAAAATAATAAATCCTCTGAAGAGAAAGGTCTACTGCAATAACTTTAAAGATTTACTGTCCTTAAATATCCTAAAGATAGAAATTGATGACTAGAACCAGGATAAGGTCAATATAACATTGTAAACTCAATGAAATACATCAATAAGGATGAAAAATATAAGAAATCACTTGCTGACAAATGATGATAGGGGGCTGTGAGCTTTTTATTTCCAATGTATTGTGAAATCCACATCAAAAACTTCAATCTTGCCATCAGTTAATCAAGTTCTGTCTTACTTTACTCCAACCCTTAGCCCATAAAACCTTGTTTAATAGCAGCAATGACATCTTCCTAATAGGAAAAGAAAACTTTATGAAAAAATGTTGATAAGAGGAAAGCCTTCCTGTTGAAGAACAGGTCTCACACTAAAGGTGACTGTCATTCTCTTATTCAGAAATATGGTTATTTTTGTTCACTAGAATAAACACACTTTGAACAGTATTTCTGTGTTAGGCAACAAAAGAATTTTATTAATACCCAGAGAATCATTCTAAACTATGCAATTAATCCTTTATATTCCCTAAGAAGACATATATAGAAGAGCTGGAATGGTTAATAATAAAAAAAATACACTGTATAATCAATAACCATGTTATTAAGATGTATTATTATATGATCAAGAAGAATATGTAATTTATAGTCTTTTCTCATTATTTTTCTTTTACTCACTCTCAGATTTTGTAGACATTACCATATTATTCCTTGGTGGAACAGAAATGCTGGAACTCACTCAAACCAAGGTTATGCAGTAGCCAGACTGTGGCAAAGAAAACCAAAGAAAAGTGGAGGAGACAGAGTCAGGCATAGCTCAGAAGTGCACAAGGAAAGGATGGGAAGTGATAGGCACTCGGGTTGGAACATGAGAAATTCCAAGTGGATAAAAGGAAAAATAAAATTACCATGAAGTTAGTCACCACAGGGACACAGACACAGGTATGTTGTGGAATTTTCATTTCTTGTGGAATTTTCAAAACTCAATTGTAAGAGTCATTTAGCAACCTGAGCCAACTTCATTTTGCTAGCTCTCATTTATGGTACAACCTCTTTTACTCCAATTCTTGCAGTTTTTCAGAGCTTTCAGCTAAGTGTAAACAAATAAAAAAATATCCATACAAGTAAATGCAAAGATGAAAGAACCCACAGTCTGAGCTGCAGAAGTTCACATCTGCCTGGAACAGGAGAGCTCCCTCCACTCCCTTACAGGAGGGTGTGCAGTGCTTGTCACTGCAGTGCCCAAAGGGAGTTAACCCCATTACAGAGAAAATTCACTCATAACAACATTTTCTTTAAAACTTCCCGCTTTCTTGGTCACTACCTCCTCGGGGGAGCAACACACGGAGTTGAAATGAAAATTCTCGAAATGAAAATTCTCGAAATGAAAATTCTCGTGTCCCTGTGAGGACAAGCTGATCTGTTGTGTGTGTTCAGTTGTGAGTAAATGGAGAGTGCTGACAACACCAAGGAACAGAATGTGTCTGACTGTGTCCCTTTACATTGGCAGGTTTGGAGACAGAGACCACAGTTCCCACAGTGATCCATATGATAAAAGCTCTTTTTATTGTTCTGGACCCTTCTTAAATTGAGGGTTTGAATGTCCTGGGTATACACATGATTGGTTGGGGTCTAACACACCCATTTCCCTGGCTGATGATACATCTGCACTTAGGGTTCAATGAATTGGCTTGGGATCTTTTGGATGTGTTCAAATCCATCCTATGTTCACTGCTAGGCTGCTTGGGTTTGGGCTGCAGCTTCAGACTGCAATATGAAATGTCCCCTGAAGAAATAAACTCTCAAACTCTCTCTGCATGTGCTTCCTGGGAGAAGCAGGTTAAATGAAGCACACCAGAGGATTTTTCATTTACCACTAAGCTTTTGGACTCCTTCACAACTGCTCTAGCATCTACCTCATAAATGAGGAAAATTAATTGAAAATTGCTGTCAGCACGGAGAGCCTGACACTGGGGGAGCATTGTCTGTGTGCTATAGTGATTTGATTGGGGCTGCTGTCACATGTTATATATGTTATGTTCAACTCAGTGCTGAAAAACAGCCTTTGCCATTTGCCCTGTTCTCACAGACAGGGAAGCTCAAACCATTGTTCCTGGTTTGTTTTCAGTTGTTGCAGTCTTCGTGCTGATAATTTAGCAGCCTACAACTTAGATGGGGATAACAAGCATATATCTCTGAAATAATACAATGCAAAGGCACATGAAAGGATAATTAATTCTGGTTTCCCAGTGCTGTGTGCACTCTGACTTATTCTTTGCCACAGCCATTTACTCTGTAAAGTTCAGTAGTAATTTTGCAGTGTATATGGGCTTGCTCCATTGCCCCATAAATTAAAGATATCTGTTTGGGCTTCAGAGGACCTTGGATTCAGTTTTAGCACACTTCTCATCTCAGGATCCCAGAGTGTTTTGTAATTATACCTAAATAAATCTTCACCTCCTGTAAGTAACAATTCAATTCTCCAGAGGGGAGGGTAGAATTTGGAGGTGGAGAATAAGAGAGGAATGCAAAGCTGGCTGTAGTCTTCCCTGGTGGGTGCATGTGCTAAATCTCATTTGTGTTTGCTTTGCTTTTGTTCTCAGACTGAGGAGGAGGAGGAGAGATATTTCTGACATCTGAAATTCACTTTTCTCACCTCCATCAAAACAACAGAAATAACACCCCCCTGGTTTTAAGTACCAGGAAAAATCAGTCACAAACCTGCAACATTTTCTTCAGATCCCAGAAATCTACAAATACTATAAATGTAGATTTACAAATCTTTGAAAGATGCTCCTGTTAGATCAGGTGGGCTATCAGTGCCTGCTGAGTACATTCCTGGCATGTGTCACTGCCTTCCAGTTGGGAACCTGAAAGCTCTTCAGTGATCCCAGGGAATTTTCCAGATTATCTTTTCTGTTATTTCCAGTAACTGTTTGTTTATTTTACTTGGGGATTAACTCAATTCCTTCTCTTCCTACTTTTCTTATAGCGCAGAAATTGCTGCATCATGAGTGTGTTCCCTGTCCTTAGCTTGTTCATTCTAGGGGTTAAATCATCTGTGTCATTCTATAAAGGTTTCAGTCCTTCTCAGTTTTTTCTTTTGTCTCCATACAGCTGCACCAGCCACAAGCATCAGCCATTCAGCCCCCCTCTTTTAAATTCAACAGCAGTCCGGGTGCTCTTTGGAGTGGTGAATTCTGCTGGCTGACACCACTCCAGAGGAAGAAGAAATTCTTCTCTTGGCCAAGTACTAGCTTATTCTTTTAACATAGGCTCATGTAAAGAGGAAGGACTGACATTATTTTTGTCAGTTTTGCCTGATTTGGTAGGATACAGAGATTTTTCTCAGCACAGAGCCCTGGCTGTGCTAGGCACTGGATACCCATATATGTCTGAGGACAAGTCCTAGCCTGGAAAATCTCACCCTTTTTAAAACTGAATCCAGAAGAAGATGTGGGAAAATGTTTCTGTAAACAAACAGGGTGGCTATCATTGTGTGCAAGCTCAATTTCTCCCCTGAGCTCATTGAAAAGCACCCCTGGCAGGGTCAGGAGGGGAGGCCAGCTCAGGTTTCTCCAGTTTTCCGTGGTGGCTGGCTGCAGAGGCAGCGATGGAGAGGGATGCAGGAGATGCCTGGCCTCTTACTGCCCCTAGAGAGGACAAAAATTGTTTTGGCCCATCACTGTGTCAGTGAGTGCACTTACAAAGGAGTAGGAAGAGTTTAGGGGCATCACAATATAAAGGAAAGGAAGAACATGAAGCATTGATGGAGAGAGTTAAATGTGAAAAATCTTGTTATTGGCGAAGGAGGAGCACACAAGCCAAAATTATTTTAGTCTAATTAAAATCTTAACGTTAACTAATACATAACACACAGTTAATTAGCTGTAGTACAGTGACAAAACACAAATATTCACACTCCAAATTGTCTAATTAATATAAAATAAGCTCTGCCTGGCTCCTTCGCTGGGTGAATGGTTTATCACCCTGAAATCTTTAGTATCATCCTGTGCCTGTATTGCACTGGACTGCATCTCATGTTCCCACTCTGGAGGCTACTGCTGCCCTCCTGCATCATTACACCAGGGTTATAAATATGACAGAATACACAGAGTATCAGCTTGTTGCTGCTCTCTGTACAAAAATTACTGTGCCATATGACTGTAACATATGATTCTGCCATGTGATTTTGCTCAGCTCTAGAAATAAGGGGAAATTGAGTTCAGCTAAACAAGCTGATGGTAGGATAGCCCAAAGACAGGAGTTTTCCCAAGGACTTTTTCCATGCTCAGCCATTTCAGTTCAAGAAAGCAGGAGGTGTGCTGTGGTAGGCAACTTCATGCCTCAGAATCTCTGAGCAAATAGTTATGACTGACTCAATATGAAATCCATCACTGGCTGACTAATGATTATAACAACTATAGAGTTTAATCTCCCTTTTCATTATTGTTAGTTGTTTCTTACTTGTAACAAGCTCAGGGAAGGCCCTCTGTGATTTGGTAAATATTTGTGTTTCAAATGCTGACATTACCACGGGGACTGGGGTGCCTTAGGGCAAAGTCAGGTAATACAGATGTAGATCTGCCACATCTGTCATTGACTGAAGCAATTATGAACTTGGACATTACATATTTTTATCTGAAAACTGGATGGAAATGAATCTATCTCATAGGCACCTTCTGTAGGAAAGAAGCTTGTTGAGTATGATTGAGGTTGTGAGGCAGTTCTGAGGTTTGTAGCAAGAACTATGTAACCAAAAAAATTGATATCAGCATTATTAATTAGCTCCCTCAGCTAATGAAATAATTATTCAATCAGAACTAAGCAAGCATATGTGAATGCAGAATTTCAGGTGACCAGCACATTCTCTTATCAGTTTGGATAGCTGAACAAGGCCCCTCTGTCTTTAAAAACAAAAACCAGGATGGCTATTTTCAAAATAAAAGTTCAGCACAATTAACAGAAAAAAATTAGTTTACAAAGTAATTCTGTTCAATCTAATAATTTTATTATTGTGGTAATAATATTTGATATGTTTCTCAGAAGCTTAACTTCATCTTGTTAATGCCTCCTTGTCATTTTTTACAAGAAGAAAGTCTCTCCCTCTGACATTTCTGCTAGGAAGCATGAAATCTATGAACCCCAAATCCAAAGAAAAATTTCAACCTCATCATCAACACCTCATGATTATTAAAGAAATGTATTGATCTTAAATGCTTGACTCAAGAACTCTGAAGGCTTTGGGATGAGCCACATGGTTAAGACTGTTCCTCCTCCCATACAGAAGTAGAGTTCAAAACCCTAAAGAGAAATGGAAAACCAAAAACTTCTATCAATTCTGGTAAAACAAATTATTTTGTTAGTAGTTGTTACATATAAATTTTTTGTTCCCACCCTCTTTCTTTTCTTATGAATATGTGATACAAGGAAAAAGAGGTTTAATGTTCTATCTCTCTATCAATAAACATCCAATTGTAATAAAGCAGACCTGTCATGCTTCCCTATAAAAGGCAGAGCATGGATATTAAATGACTGATTGTCTATGTCTTGTTTCTCTTTTGTCTCTGTAAGACAGGAACATGGAAGCATCAAAATGTGTAAGAACATTTCAGTTTGCTTGATAACCTGTGATTTATTTGCTTGGATTCAATTAGAGTCTCATTCATCAAACACAGCATAGCTCTTGAGAAGTGGCAGATCAAACTCTAGCAATCACAAACGTGCTGTGCTCTGCCCAAATTATGGCAAAGGTTTCTTGCACCTCAGGTTTCTTTCAGGAGAGAGTCTTTGACTTCCAAATCCAAGTGTCAGCCAACCAGCTCTCAGTGCAGAGATTAAGTAATGCACAAATTAAGGGTTTGGAGCTGATTCTATTCCTTCTGAAACAAATGGCAGCACTCCCCATGGCTCCAGAGGGAGAAAGGTCCTCTGCATTTCTTCACTGGCTGATTGCAATCCAGCCAGGATCGTGCAGAGAGAGCTGCCAGATAATTCAAAATATCATGGAGCCCTTGTTTTACTGCAAGGCTTTTTATCATCACACAGTCAGCTTCAGCCCTAGCCATAAATTACATAGTTTGTAATTGATGCATTAGTAGTCAGAACAGCTGGATGGCAAGTTTTTAACTCATCGTTGGAGGCAGCTTCAGGCTGGAGAGTTTTGTGCTCAGGATGAAGAGTTGGTTCATTTATCTCAGTCAGCTCAGTCAAATAATCTCTCTCATGGCTGTAACAATAATTAGGAACAAGGAATAAAAAATCTGTAAGGCCCTAGCAGCTAGACTAAGTGACAAATAGGGAAGGTGTACATTTACTGGTGCAAACTCCAAATAATTTTAAACAGAGAGCAGAACACCCAGAAGATGGAACTCCATGTTCCCTGACTTGGGAATGCAGGCACCATAAGGACCTTGAGCAAACAGTTGAATGTTTTCTTTCTTAAAAGCACCAAACTTTTCTGCTGTAAGTGGTTCCTCATCATAACTTGTGCAGAGTGACTCAGGACATGTCTTTGAGGCAGTTTTACCTGTCAGAGTCCCTCCATGGAGCTCCATGCCATGGCTGCACTCTGACAGACACCTCACTCACCTGATATATTCTCTGCCATACCCCTGAGCTCTTCCAGACAGTCATTCCTTGCCTGGAAATGAGACTTCTGGGAATTCTTTGTGCTGCTTTGGCTCTGTACCTGGGATAGAGTGTATGAGTCAGCCAGGAGCAGCCCAGCCATTTTCCCTCTGGTTCAGAACTAGTCTGGAGTTCAGTTTCTGTGAGGATTTCAGACACACCGAGTTCCTCCTTCTTTTTCACATTTGGATTGTAGGTAGCTCTCTGGTCTGCTTTACTTTGTTTGCTTGAGCCAACCTTCCTTAGAAAGGTGATTCAAGAAACTGCAAGTAATTTCTGTAATATCACATTAATCAACTAATCACAAGCTTTTCAATAAAGGAATCAACTAATGAGGAGAGAGGAGATCTTTTAACAATCTTTTTATATTACTTTTTTTTTCTTCTGAGCAGGGGAATCAAACCCAAACATATCAGAAGGCTTATCCAAAGGTTATTTTTTGGGTGGCAGATCCCAACTTCCTAATTAATGTAGAAGTGTGTAGAATGTTTAGACCTCACAAATTTTGAGGTCATTATGTTTTTTGTAGATTTGCTACTCAAATAGTAAATCTGAATTTAGAACAATTAATCACATTCACTTAGTGTCTTCTAAAAATTGTCTAAATATATGTACACATATATTTATGACACAAAGGATGATATATATTTAAGCAGAATACTTTAAAACCAGACCCACCCAAAAGAAACTCCCAGTCAAACTACAAATTGCTTTGGGACTAGAAGAACCTCTATAGTGGTTCTTCAAATCCTCTTACCTGCATAGTTTTATAGACAGTACCATGTTTAGCCATGATGCAAAATATATTCTAGAATTTTACTTAAGCAAATAAATATTTTCTGTACTTGAAATTTTTGGTTTTGTTCTTTATAGTATAGAGAATGGAGTAGCATGGACCAAAAGCCAATCTCTTTTGTTTCTCTCATTTGCTGTGGATTCCTCTGGGTTTATCTTGCATTTTTATGACCTAAATCATGAACAATTCTGCTGTTTCTTACTGAGCTGCACATGCCTTTAAATCAATAGACGATTCAGGCTTGCTTTGTATATTTTTCTCCTGACAACTCTATGGATACAGCAGTGTCTGTTTTCAATGAGAGTGGAAATTCCAGTATCAGCAGCTAACCTTAAATCTCAGGGCTTGCTGCAGCTAATACTGTGCAATGATATATATTAATACTTACTTACTTACTACAATAATAAATACTAATTCTAATATATTGCTAATACTGTGCAATAATACCGAGCCCTTGCCCTGTGTTTCCAGCAGAGGAGCTCCCCAGGAAGCTGCAGGTTTGTTCCCCACTGCCTTCCATGGCGTGGGCACCTGCAGAGGAGATTGCAGCAGGCTGGGACACGGAGCCTGGCTGCATTCCAGGCAGGAAGGGGGCTCAGATGGACCTGCCAGACCCCTTGTGGTGTGTAAACCATCCTTCAGGTCCCCAGCCCAGAAAGTCTCTTCAGGCTGATCTCCAACACAAGGAAATTCTTTGGCCTATTTAATCTTTTCCCCAAGCAGACAAGCATTGGTGAAATGCCTTCTTCATCCCCTGTGTTGCAGTGTTCTGGCTTCCTTTCTGCAGCAATATTAACTTCATGCTCATGTAAAATAATTCTATCAATGTCCATACCCACTGTACACATCTGGAAGAAAAGTTATAGAGAACAGAAACAGAATTTATTCTTCCCCAAATCTTTCTCCCATTTATCCTTCTGGTTTCCCTTTTCTCATTCTCACCTCCCACTTTCTCTCCTCTTTATTGTCTCTGTTCCTTTAAAATGTTTTCTTTCCAAGTGAAACCAAACGAAATTATCAGCCCACAGTGGTCTTCTGCATTTGTGTTCTGTCCTTTGTTCAGAGGAATTGGAGCAGGGGGTGGGCTTGGGCTTCTATCCAGGAAAAAGGGGGAAGAGAGGCACTGTTTATCCCTGCCAAGGGCTGGAGCCATCCCCAGCCTTTTCTATAAGACAATCTCTCGTATTTCTTTCTACCTCTCATGGGATAAACATTTTTAAGAGTCAATTACTGTTATTATTTACCTAGGGAGTGTGTGTATGGCAACTGGCATAGTTTGGAAATGTCAGTGTTCCTGTAAGTTTCATTCACAGGAATTACCTAAGTAGCCTCTCCATAATCAGATTATTTAAGATTTGAAGGTTTTGTTGGAAACAAACTAGGGAAGCATATGGTATCTGCACTTTTCAATGCTTGTTTGGGTACATAGATTTATTTCACCTTTTTTTGTGCTTTCCTGTTTTGTGGAGGACTTTCTGGACCAGAAAAATAGCAAAGACTGAACTGGTAGAAGATGCAGCACAAGGGGCTCTGCCAGCTCCGAGCCGGGAAGGGGAAGTTGGCCGAACTGCTTTTCTCTCTCTCTCTTTTTTTTTTTTTTTTTTTCCTTCTAAGCAGGGTTAAGGTGAACTCCTAAGCAATTGTGGAGTGAGGCCCCACCTCTCCCAGCCTGATCTGCAGGCTCGGGTTACTCTCTTACTCTCTCCTGCCGGGTTCTCAGGATCCCACAGTGAGCTCCACGTCTGCCTGCTGCCCCTGCCTTCAGCCCGAACCTGGCAAAATATCACCCTTGGTAGAATTCAGACCTTATTTCAGGAAGATTTGCTGGCAAACACCGGGTCAAGGATGGAATAGCACCGCTTGAGAAGAGATTCAGAGATTCAGCAATCAAACTGCTGCAAACAGTAGCTGAGCAGTATCATCCTGTTCACTTTTAATTATTTTTATTTTTTTTCAAAATTGGGAAAATCCTCCTGGTGAAGCCGTCAGAGGCAGGACTCTGGCAGGGATGGCTCTGACTTCACCTGCTTTTGCAAATGAGTCACGGAGTGTTATAAAAAGCGAGGACCTGCCAAGTCTCATTTCTTGGAACTGAGTGGAAATTTCAGCAAGCAGCTGCTCTTTCGTTAGTTTATACTTTTCCTCTGCAGGTTTCTTGGAGGGGGCCTGGGATCACAGAAAGTTTGCAGCACACAGGACCTGTTGCTCCGTGTGGATAACTGCTCAGTGGAAATAGCTGTTTGGATATGGTTCTGGTCTTCCTAAGGGATCCTGGTCAAGCCTGGAAGGAGCCTCGGGAAGGTAATTAAACAGGTGTGTAAATCTTTCTGGATTGGCAATTGAATCCTATGAAAAATCAGGAACAGAACCTCAAAAGTCAGATTAGCTCTCCTATACACCCCCCGAATAGAGGTTATTTTCATATAACAAAAGATTTATGCTTTCTAGCTTTTCTCCGGAGTCACATAAAGCAAAAACTTATTGGAACGAGAAATCAGTGCAAACAGATTCTGGTGGAACAGCCCGGTTTTAGGAGGGGAAGTGGCTCTTTATAGCAATCCCGGCTGTGCCAGCAGTGTAGGTGAGGACTTTGGCTACCTGCAAGCGTGCCGATAGGGACCATTCCCCTTTCGCCCAGCGAAAGCCACGTGTGAGATGTCAGAGCGGGGAGGAACGCGGTGCCAGATGGAAACAACATAAACAGCTGGGAGATTTCATCCGGGATTTCAGGCAAAGACGGGAGACTTTTGTTCTGGTAGACCAGTCCTTCCAAAGGTGGTTTAGCTACACTTATTTCTTCGGGGGAAGGATGTTGCTTTGGAGTGATGGTAGGTTTTGTGTGTGGCCTTGTATTTTTTTTTTTTTTTTTTTTTGGTAAACGCTTACGATGACTTTAAACTCCCACGTTTCAGCCGGGCTCTGGGGCGCTGCTCTCACCTTTGCACGGTGAGGGAGCGGAGAAAGGAGGCAGGGAAGGGGCTCCGCAAGGCGCAGAGCCCGCGGGGCGCCGGGCGGGAGCTCTGCGGGTCGGGGCTGGAGCCGGAGCCGGGGCNGGAGGGCTCGGGCCAAGGTAAGGGCTTGGTGGGGCGGGATGGGATTGTTCCGTCACCCCAAAACCCGCCCGGGCAGCCGGCACACGGCGGACTGCGGGCGCTGCCCCCGGTCCATCCCGGGCGCTGCCGCCCTGCGCTCGGACAGGCGGGCTCACAAGTCCGTCCGGGGCCCGCCGGGCACGGTGGTGGCTGCTGCAGCTTTCCCCCGTCTGGCTGTACACACAGGAAGCCCTCGCTGTGTGTGTGTGCGTGTGTGTGTG
>VXBI01001827.1:0-51778 GCA_013397375.1 Toxostoma redivivum | reverse complement strand
CTCCTCCTCCTCCTCCTCCTCCTCCTGCTCCGGCTGCCTCACCTTCCACCAGGTCACTCGTCTTTCAGTCCTTACGCTGGGGTATTTTTTCCCCCGGTGGTTCAGCCGGCTTTTCCATCTCTGTTGCTGGTAGCGGGCAGCTAGCAGCTTTGGGGTGGGATAATCCTGTTGAATGCCCGCGTTTGTTCGGTGCTCTCCCCCGCTGTTCTGCCCTTTCATTCTCCCCGGTAACTTTCCCTTCTGCCCCTCTCATCGCCATGACTCTCACTCCCTTACTCATCGCTAGTGCGGAGTGACCTGGGCACACCTTGGAAAACAGGTTTTCGTGGCATTTTGAGGAATAATTTAAGGTGCTCCTGCCCCCGCCGTGACCTCAGTAGGACCGCATTGTATCCAAGAAAAGCGAGATGTTGCAGGTTCCACTAAAGCCTAGTTTCAAGCCAGAGAGTAGCAGGCAATGAAAGAAAGGGTGTAACAGGTTTTTCTCAAGGATGTTGTTTGAGAACCAATCCTCCCACTCAGACATTGTGCTTTGCCTTGGCTGCTGAATCTTGTACCCTCCAGAGTGGCATGACCTTTCGTGGAGTCTGCTTTGTTTACCTTAGGTGAAGTACTGAAGGTAAAACTATTGCTCCTCTGCATTGTGCCTGCTGAAATATTAACCAAATGCTGGATCTCGCATGCCTTTGCAGCATAGATCATATTTTAATTACTCGTCTCCATCATAAAACATGTGGTCCTCCTCCCTTCCTATTGACTGTCCTTATTCCCGTTTGTGATTGTGAAATGTCTATATGTTAGCTACAAAAGTTGCTTACAGGGGAGAACATAAAAACGACCATTTTTGTTGTTAGCAACTGGAAATACTTCATCAGCACTGCGTGGCCGTCCTCCTTTCCCTGGAATACCCAGAGAAATGCTGCAACCCCTGAGCAGAAGGAAGCTGTCCTGGGTCAGGCTTGCAGTGAGTTGGTGATTTCCTCTCAGTGAGTGAGCAGTGGGGACTGCAAAGAGCTTACAGAGGGAGACACCCCACATCTCCTGATTCACAGTTCATGGGGAGTGCAGCATTATTAGGTAACGAGATACTGTGCCCAAGGCTCTGCTGCTTGCTTCCACTGGGGATGGAAGTGGCTTTGGGCTCGAGTTGTGCAGCTGGATTGTGCTGTCACACACTCGTGGTGTTGAGTTATGCCTTCTCATAGCTCTGAGTGCGTGTTTCTGAGTGATCCTGTAACTCTGAAAGCAGACAGAGCGTCCCATTGGATTTATTTGGAGGGAGGTGACACCCCACGAGCAGCAACACCCAGTAATGATTAGGTGCTAGTTATATACAGCAGTAATAGAGAGGGCAAGATTCATCTGATGTTACTTCTGCTGTGAAATGCACAGATGGAAAAAAGTACTGAAGTTTTCCACTTGGTGACAACTAAATTCTTGAAATATGCTTGATTTTTTTTTTCTGTCCATAGTCCAGCTGTAAATGGCAAATCACTCACATTAAGTAGTGGATTTTTTTCCCCTGTGGGTGACAGCTTATTAAAATCTAACATCTGAAGTCAAATAATTGAAGCCCCAAGGGTCAAAATAGATTAAATATATAAGGACTCTTCAGTTAGTGTGGGGAGATAAGACTTGAAGTCCACATGACAAAGATTCCACTAATAAATCATTTGCTAACTTTGGTGTCAGTGTCTGCCGCTTGTTGCTCTTATATTCCTGGTTACAATTCCTACATCTCTTTTCATGCAGTGACTGACTGATCAATGCACAAGATTTTTTCAAAGACAGCTTTTGGCTATGCCAGACAGAAGAAGGAAGCCCTTTGGTGTGTGACCCCTCCAGACTCCTCTCTCTGCTGTGGGGTTGATGGCCAGAAAGAAAAGAAAAGTTTAACACCTTGGAGTTGTGTTGCTTACAGTGCAGTGTGCGTGGTCTGATCCTTGTATCTCCATTCAAAGTATATTTTTCAATGTGAAAATTTGGTATATAAGGGGCTAATTTCTTGTTTTCAGTGCTAGTTCTCTAGTTTTTCCATTAAAATTCTTCAAACCAGAAGAAACAAGATTTCCTTCTTTTGGGGAGGGGATGTAACTGGTGCCATTTTGAGTTGAACTCTGATTCATCCACCAATTTATTAATCCAAAACAATGACATTCTGTTTTGTGCAGCTTTTGATTTAACTCTGATGCCTAGGAATTTAATTTTTCCACCCTGAAATCCGAGTTAGATGATGGCTGTCATCTGAACTTTCTTTTGCCACGAACTTCAGCTGTTAGAGCAGCCCTGAGCAACCCCGTGGTGCCCGTAGAGGAATTTAGGCATAAAGTCATTGAAAATTTCACCTAAGTCAGTGCACTGTTCTGGGTGTGTGTAGAAAACATTTGTAAAACTGTTTATAAAACAATGCTCTGCAGTCACTAAACCTGAATGTTAAGACAAGGTGTCTTTTACAGCTGTTGATACTCACAGCCTTCTTCATGATGATGTGGGAAGAAGCAACCTCCACATCTGTTTTTGTTTTCTTCTTTTTTTTTTTCCTCTTAATTTTGTGTCATTGACACTGGGGGATAAAAAATGAACCACAAATGGAAATGTTATTAGCATTAGCTTTTTAAGATCTGTTTCATTTTGAGCTGTGGCCGTGAGCCTGCAATCACTAACACATGTCTTTGATTGTAACCTCAGTTTTAGTAACATTTTTAAATATTAGCCAACTCAGGGCTTTGAATTGCTACTAGTTGAATGCTTCCAGTCCTTTTTTCCCTTCCCTCTCCATGCCACTGTCTCGGTAATTAAAGTTAGGCATGCTGTGAATCTCCACAGGGTTAAGATCTGACATGGAAATAGCAAATTACAAATTACTTTCTTTGCATTTATTATCTTTGTCTTCTGATGAATGGACTTCAGCAAACCTCGTGCATCCTGAATAGACAAAATCTCTAGCCTCAAAGGTGCAGAGTTAGGATTTTCCATGAAATTATCCATTTTCTGGTGTGTAGTTTTCTGATGCATGACAGGGGACTCGACTTTGCCTTTGTTCTTCAAGCTCACTCATGTTGTCATTTTGACCAACTATGGAAATTGTCAGGTTCTCTATAAAGCTACAGAAGAAAAAATGATAGCAAAAAACCCCAGTATTAACACAAAAATGATGAAACCATTCTCCTGGAATATTGTGAAAACGTTGAGTATGTCAAAAGAATGTTTAGTGAAAATCAATGATTTTGAGAAGGGTATTTGTTGAGTGAAGGTAGCTGTTATGAATGTCCAGTAACTTAAAAAAGGTTTCATACAGATAAAGTGGTTGTTTGGTTTCTTTATTGATTTTTTGTTGTTGTTTTGTTTCATTATAGATTTAATTTTGTTTTGGGTTTTTTGTTTGTTTTCTTTTTCTTTTCAAGAATGCATTGGTTTTACATGGGAGAGAGGATTTGTCTTTTAATAACCCAAAATGTTACAGTTCATGGATTTTATAGATTACCCCTGCAGGTAAGGGAACACCTGATTCCTTTCAAGCTTTCCATGAGTGCAGGGGATCTGTATTCAGCTGAATTAATTGTGAAATTGCCAGGGATGGTTCTTGGGGCTGGAGTTTGCTGTGGCTGCTGGATGCTTCAAACTAAATGTACTGCAAGAGTTTTTCTTATTGTCTGTACTCAGGAATGTTTGTAACTGGAAAATAAAGAATAAAAATCCACTCCTGGTGGATTTGTATTTATTACTTTGATTTCTGCTCCTGCATGTAAAAGCATTTTTAAAGATTTGACTTTTTAGAAAATCAGGCCCTAGGATTGCTGTTTCTCCCATCAGTATTCCCTTCCCCTCCTCCTCGCCCTCCAGAAATTGTCTCAAGTGCAAAGAGGAGCTGAAAGTGAGGTGTTAGCAGCACCTGCTTGTTGTAAATCAGATAAGACCAAACCCATTAGAAAATGTTTTTTAACATCCTTTCCCCAAAAGAGGTGCATCAAAATTGTAAAAAACACGAGAAATACATGAGCTCACAGAAGTTCATGTGCTCCTCAATACTTGCAAATCCTGGTGAGATACGAGATTATCCCAATTTTGTCAATGTTCTGTCTTTAGGTAGACTTTGATGTTGCTGTGTTTTGTTCTGTTAAAGGTCCTAGTGAATTGTCTTTCACCTGAAATGTGAACTTTGGTTAATGAGCATGTTCTTTGTTCTGAGGTGGCTGAGAGGACTTAATTCATCCCTCTGAATGCTCCTTTCATGAAAACTGAGGGCTGTGCTCTTCCTTCTAATGTACTCTTCCTTCTTCCGAGGCCACTGATCTTTTTATTTGTTTCCACAAATAAGATTATGTCTGAGGTGTAGTCTTTTCTGTTTCCTGAGACAAAGATCTCTTTGTTTCCAGTGTAAAATATAATTTGAAGTAATTGGCCTGAAGAAAGTTGGTTTTTTTTTCCTACTCCATAAGGGATTAGAAAAACACTTGGTGTTCTGGGTGTTAGGTATCTGGTTAATGCAGGGATTCATTTAAGAGTTCAATGCCTGTGAGAACCCCAGTGTAGATCATAAAAATATTTTTGAATGAGCAGTTCTATTACTCAGAGCATGTGAATGTGAGACCTTTGTACAAAGAGTGAGACGTTTGTCTTGTACATTGTCTCATGCACTCAGATACATGGGGAACTCGATGATCTGGCAAGGATAATGCAAGGAAATTGAGTTGCATCATGAGGAGTTTGTGATATCATGTGGCAATAAAATTTAGCTTGATGATCTTCTGTGCCATTTAAAAAATGACATGGAAAAGCCAACCATTTTTACTTGTGCCTCTAAAGTAATTTTTCAGCTTTGCACAGCATGTCTTGAGAAGGCAGTGAGTGCATTGAACTGCCTTCAGGTGGAGATAAAAATTTACATCTGTGTTTCACATTCAGAATTGGGTGGCATGCTGCATATTAAATTCATGTATTTTCTTCTTTCCCTTCAATCATATCCCAGATTCACTTTCCCCAAAGTGGAATTATTTATTCTCTGCTCCACTTCCAGCATTATTTATTGCTTTGCAATTCTTCCTGTGCTCTCCCAACCCTTAGTGTAATGCTTCATCTTTGTTTCCTTCTCTTCCTGTATTCAGGGATGAAGTCTTGTCCAGGGCAGGGGGCTGGGAGGTGGAGGATCTGTTTCTGTTTTAGCAGCAAACTCGGTTAAGGCTGATAAATCTGGATTAGCCTGTTGGTGCTATCTCACACGGACAGGGCAGGACAGCACGAGGAGTCTGGACTTTGTCCCTTCGTGTCTCTTAGGTAAGTCACCCCTGGGTGACAAACACCCTGCCTCTGCCAAGAAGCAGGCACAGCCTCTCCTCTGCAGCCACCGTGTCCCTTCTTGTGGCTGCTGAAGGGCTGCTGCTGCCTCTGAGCCTTGGGCTCAGCTTTGGGCTCGCCTCTCCCTGCTCAGCCTGGCCCCTGGGAGAATTCTTCAGGTTTCCCTTCCTTCTCTACTTGCTCAGCCATGCTTCTCCACCATCTTCCATATCCTGGTCCACCCTATTGTTGGTATAACTTCAGTTTCTTGCTCTTTATATTTTTTTCTCTTCTGTTTCTTTACTTAACCCCTATTTTTCCTGCCCTTTTTTGTTTTACATCACTCTTTAACTGTTCATGTTCAGCTTCATGGCACTTCTTGAAATAAAGCTTTTGCACACTCAAACCCCAATTCTTTTTCTCCTTTTGTGTCCTTTATTCCAACTGTTTCTCTAAAGCTTCTCAGATCCACTGCTCTCAGTGGGAAATGTTGTGTGTGAAATTATATGGATAGTCAAGTTTTTGTGGGTTAAGTCATGCCTTCCCTATAATGCTGTGTACTTTGTCAAGGCAGTAATTTTAGGCTCTCATCAGGCAGTTCTAGAGCTCCAGACCTTACTGGGAGGTGTTGGAGTGTGTGTAGGCATTTGTTTTCCCTGTGTGAGTGAGGTGTCTAATACACATCAAAAAAGTCTCTTCAATAAATAGTTTTACTGAATATAAATGTGAGATATTCTCAGAAGTGCCTTCGATACAGGGTGGAATGAGTTCTTTTCTACTTAGAATTTATATTTTTCTCACTTTTTGTATGAAAGCTGAATGTTGACATGCAAGAGGCTTAGGGCAGCTGGCAGCAGGGAGCTGTGTCTTCCCAGGGACAGCACTCATTTTTTTTGGAGGAGGTGGATGCTTAGAGCATGAGAGTTTATGTCCCATTGGGTTCTTTGATTATTTTAAGCTGTCCTTTTATAACTTGGAAACTCCAGACATCTCCATTCCCTTTTTTAAAAATAATCTAAAAATCTCGATTTTGGGAACAGCTGTTTTGTCTCTGTCTCAGTTTGCCTATTTATAAACAAAAAACTCTCAGGAGTTTTGTGAGGCTTAATTAACAAATATTTATACAGGCTTTTGAAGATATAAAGCAGCATATAAATGCTAAGTAGTGTTATTATTACCACCAGCTGCTTTGTTGTAATTGAAGTAATAAAAGTTTCAGTGCCAGTGGTTGTATTGCTGTTGCCTAAATACAGTTTTTGTGAACTCAGGAGACACTGAGGATGGTGGAAAAGTGATGGTGTACACCACACTGAAATATGGGTGTGGGACTGCTATGAAATCTGTGAGAAGGACTTAAAAAATGAAATAATTAAAATAAAAAAGTTGAAGTGCATAACTGGAAAAGAATAAACCCTCTTCTGCAGTGTGCCAGTGTTTAGAGGTCCCAGGACTGTCTGTGCTGGGCAGTGTCTCCCTGATCAGAAACGAGCTGGCAGCATTTCATTTATGACTCTGGCATATAAAAGAAGGGATCTTGTAGAGATGATTGATAATTGGCAGTACAAGAAAAGTAACGTGGTATAAATCACAATTCACCTATACAGTTGCTTTTTTTTTAAGGTCTACTTTTGTAAAATGTTGATGACTTAAAGCTGAGCTATTTTTATTAATGTTCTTGTGCTTATCTCACAAAACCAGCTTGTTAAAAGCGGATATGAACACTTCTTAAGCCTCTGGCTTAGAAATTGTGAGAAAGAGAAAAGAAGATTGATTCCAACAGGCTTGAAGGTAGATTCATTTCTCTTCTAGTTAGCAAAATGACAGCAGAGGAAGAATTAAACTGTAGACTTAGTGAGCCAATCAGTTTCAGCCAGGTTGAAAATCATTAGATTTAGCTCTAATGTACAATTTAATTGTAAAAGTCTAATTTAAGAAAATAAATTCAGGGGAATTCTGTTTTGGTAAATTGATGATAATATCTCCAAGTTATTTCTGCCTGAAGTAATAAGAGTGTGGAAAAAAATAAAGTAATAACAAAGGAGCAGAGGGGGGAACAATTATTTTGCAGTATTGTGCTGCTTGAATGTTGGAGAGGATTGATAAAAACTGTGGTTTGAAGAAAACATCTCTGTTCTTTTTACTGTAAACATTTGAGATAAGATGGAGAAGTTTGGAAGACTGGAACATCTTCTGTGAGTTCTCTCAGCATTCTTAATTATTTGTTATGAGATCTTGTTTTGAACATTGCCAGGTATTTCTGGTGGGGTTTAGGGGGTTCTAATTTATTAAGTTGGGATGTCAAACTACCTATAGGAAGTAGCCTGTCTCTAATCATATTTTAATATTCAGTAAAATTCTGTTTTTTTTGTAAAGGATGTCTCCTTACAGCTTGTGGATAGTTCTGCTTATGAAGACCTGTGTTAATTAAGGCATTAGTGAAATCACACCAATCTGGATCATGGGTGTCATGATTTCATAGTGGCTGTACTGCAGGGACTTTGAAAACAGAGAGGATGCAAAGTAGGGAACTTACTCAGTCCTTTATGATTGTAGGTAAGCAAATTTTCAGTCAACTTTGAACATTATTAAACATTGAGAAGAAAAGTCCCCAGACCTTTTTTTTTTTTTTCTTTTCCCAGTTTTAGGCAAATCTTACTTTAAAAACTGCAATGAAATGTACAACAAAGTTATTCTGCATAGAAATAGAAACACTTTGAACACACAGAGGCAGATACAGCCCTGAGGCACACATGGAGACAACCCAAAAGCTCAATGGTAGGTTCAGAAAAGGTTACTGCTCAAAATATTTTCAGTAGCCAAGTGGAAGACAATTCATAGCACTGTATTAGAGCTGTTCTCCCTTTGTGTGATACTGGTGACACCTCATTGTGAATAAAACTCTGGGGGTTTTTGACAGCTGTGGGAAAGAGCAACTATTTTACACTCCCTGTATAGAGTGGTAGAACAATTAGACAGGAATTTGTTTTTCTGTTATCCCAGACTGTAACAGAGTAGTGTGATAACTATCTTTTGAAGTACAAAAAAATCTGCCTCGAGGGCTATCATTTTAAGCATCGTCTGAAATGCTGGTTTAATAAGGCCTGCTCCTTGCACATTTTAAGTGCAAGGAAATGTGTGTGTTGAGACCTTGCTAATCCTTCATTTGCACAAAGTCTTTGGCTTTTCCCAAACTGTCAAGGAATTAATGGTGTGCTTCAAGGAGCATTACTAGGCTGTAATTATTTTCGCAGGAGATTCTGCACTGCGTTTGGTGGTGCTTTATGAATTATCATAATAAATAGAATGGAATTGCTGTTGTCAAAACGTGTGAGCAGAGTGATCTGATTCCCATTGTCTGTGTACTCAGTGGCTCATGGAATTAAGTGATACCCAGTGGAGTTCCAGGCATTTCAGTGAGGTTTGCTGAGTTGGGTTGTGCCTGTGGCAGGTTAAACAGGGGTGTAGCTGACAAGGAGAATTCCACTGAGCCAGAAAAAGGCTCCAGTTTTTGGGACACCGTGGATTTTGTGCCTCTTGGCTGAGGATGGAGCTCCTTGCTGCTGTGGCATTGCCCAAACCTGGGATGGTTCTGCCCTACAGGCACACCCTGCATCTGCATGCCCTGATGGAAATGTGCCCCTAGCTAAAGCAGGCTGTACAGCAGCCTGTGCTATCAAAAATTAAAAAGCATATATCACTTGCTTTTCAGGTGGAGAGAGTCAGTAGTATTTCATTGTGGAATATCTACCTAGGATTTTCCCTTTGGTTTATTTCAAATCTTTGTATGGTCAGAGTCCCTCCAGATCTTAGCCACTGACTGGAGGCTTGTTGTACCAGGCACTCAGATTTCAGGAGAATGTTATTATTTAAATATTGTGTCTATTTTTAAGTCAGATAATCTATAAAACCAGTTTAAAACCACAAGAGATCATTACATCATCTAGTTTGACCTCCAGAGTGTTTGAAGGAGGAGAGTTTCTACCCTTTTATTTCTGGTAGAAAAATATTAATCAAATTTCCTTGGCTTTCCTCTCAGAGGAAGATAGACACAGTAATTTAAACTACCTGCCCCTGGCAAACACTGGCATTTTTCACTAAGTACATGAGTGAATTTTTAGTGGTTCTTTGTGTGTGAATCATGTGAATACCAGAACGTGGTGCAGCCCTCTAGATGCTGTTGTTTGTGTGTGTATATATATATAAAAAAATCATATATATATATATATATGCACACTTTGGCACACAGCAGATGCAATCCCAGTTTCTTCCTCTAGATACACACCTTTTCCCCAAAAGCTTCATGGACTAAAAGCAGGTGATGCTGGAGTCTCTACCTCTGTCCTTCATGCTTCACTGGATAAATTGTGTAAACTCACATCACTTTCTGCACCACTGTGTACTTGTCTGTGTAATCATTTTTTTGCTCACATGGCAGGCTGAGCACTTGTGTGCACAGCAGTTTTTAAGAGTTAAAGACCATGTTACCCGGTGTGGGGGATCCATGGGGAGGTTCTTGTATAGGTTCACTTTGATTTTGGGGAGATTTGTGACCTTCCTGCCTCCTAGAGCATGGAATTGGTGTTGTACAGACTCTGGGATGTCCAGATGCATGCTGTGCCAGTATTTCCAGTAATGCCAGCACTAACATTTTTTTTTTCTGTATTGTCACATCTTCCTCATGACTTCTATCAAACAAGATTTACAGATGTCACTACAGGCAATTTAGTAAATTGAGTCCAAAAATTGGGTTTCTGTGGGAATGTGTTGCAAGCAATGCAATTCCTCCTTAGTCTTAAAACCTTCCTCACAGAGCTTTGGTGACTTTTTTAGGATGGAAAGAAAACCATGTGGTAATTTTACAGATGACCTTGCACTTTATGCTCTCTCTCCCTGCATGGGACTCTTGCTGCCAGTAATGAGGAAATGTTCTGGGGCAGTGTTCTTGCCACGATGACATAAAACAAGAGACTTCCAGTCATTCCCCTGTTCTGGCCCTGTAATAGACACATGCCTTCAGGGACCAGCTGACCTTAAAAATGATGCATATCTGGAGCTTGGGGTCATTTCTGTTGTACAGATTTTTTTTTTTTTTTAATAGCCATTGGGATGGTGATACTGCACTCCCTGATTAGAAACTGTATGTGATTAATATTTTTGATCCAATGTGCACTCCCTACTCTGGACACACATTTCCCCTAGAGCTCCTAAAAATGCACTCAGCTGTTGCTCTGACAGAAAGAAAGAAAGCAGGAAAACTAACCATCAATTGCCTAAAATTTACCTTTTACTAGTTTGAAGGCATTTTTCAGCTCAGGGATGATTGGTAGTGATGTTCATGAGTTGCTCAGCTGTGGGTGAGAGGGTTTCTGCAGCATCAGAACCTTGATCTCTAAGTACTTGTTTGTTCCACTGATATTAATAGAACAAATTGTCTGTCTGCCTGTTTAATGATTTTGAGGTTGAAGCTCAAAAATCTCAAAAAAACAACCCATGACAAAAAAAAACAAAGCAAACCACAATATAATTTTTGTGCTTGTTTTGTTAAAGGAAACGTTGATCATTTGGAAACAATTTAAAAGAATTTGTCACCATTCTTATTTTATTTTCTGTCCTCATCTTACTGTGAGCCATATCTTTTATTTGAAGTGTGTGCTATTTTAAACAGGCATTCTGTTTTCATGAAAACTCTGCTGGGCAATGTCTAACTCCAGACATAAAAGCAAATAAACTAAGAAAAATCCTCTGTTTATCTGAGATGAGAGAACTTTTTTAAGGAAAGGAGAGAGAGAGAGGATCTAAACCAACTTAATGGTCTCTTTTGTCTTCCTTTATGTTCTTTAATGTTCTTCTGCAATCCTCAGGAGTTGCATTATCTCATTGGTATGTCACTGGGGTAGTACTACAAAGAAATCTCAAAATGCTACTGACTTTAGACTGTACAGTGAGGAGAGGCAGAAAGTGCTGCAGTTTGATCTAGGCTGATTCTGATTTTACTCTGTTTGCAGCTTCCAGATGAGAGGGGGAAATTCAGAATTGATGTGAGTGTTTAATGATGGATAACATCTTTTGGGGGCTTCCTGCACCTCAGTGAAGCAAACCTCAGGACTCTCTTTAGGGGCTGTTAATTTTATATATAGCTGAGATCTCTTGTGTGCAAGGCTGGGATTTCTAATTAATTCAATTTGACAGCTCATCCTCAGTTTTACTACTTGCTGTTGCATCAAACAAAGCTAAGCAAGCTCAGTGTAAACTTGCCCTGCTGAAATGTGTCACAATTTCCTGTCACTTGGAGTGCTGGGACTGCAGAGCTGGGTGTATCAGCAGGGCTGAGTGGAGATGGAGAAGTGGGGACTGCTGACTGGGAAATGAGCAGGATGGAGGCAAAAAATCCACTCAAATCTTCAGGATGTGACTGCTGAGAGCTGGGATAGATTCCAGGGCTCTCTGGTTTGTTTTCACTCTGTTCTTCAGCTAGACTTACACTTGTAAAGCCTAACAGCTGAATGGGAAATAAATCAACATCTTTAATTTTCTTCCTTAGACTCCTGTGCTGTTCATAGCATCCACTGTATGGATGGAGGGCTTCTTTCCATAGTATTTTTACTATATTTTTTTAAATGTTTTTTTACCTAGTTTTTTACAGTCTCCAGGTCTTTGGTGCTGACTGCAGACCTCACTGCCAGGTACTAGACAGTGAAAGCCAAAATTACTACCCCAAAAAACTCTGATAATTCAATCCCCAGTGATGATTCCTGGAGAGCTGTACCAGGAGTACCAAACAGAGCTCTGGAGTGGGGAAAATCAGCACTGCCACTCAGGAAATCAGAGCCTGTAGCTTTTATCCCCCTTCTGCAAAGCCCTGGGATTCTTCTTTTATCTTGGTTCACTTTGCTAAGTCTTGTGAAAACAATAAACTGGCTCACCTCCAGTGATGGGATTTTATCTTGAATTAATAACAAGTTGCCTTTTCTCACAAAGATAAGTACTTTTCTCTGAAATAAAAATTGCTTTATCTTCTTGAGGATTCTACCATGTTAGCTAACACATTAAATATGGTGGGTTTTGTCTTTTTTTTATTTTTTTTTTAATAATCCTTATGCTATCAGGACCTTTGATTTCCCTTGGATTTTAATGAGTCATTTAAAAGCAGAGGTCTATTTGGGCAGTTTGATACTCCCTCTCAAATCAGTTACCATTTTTGAGAATGACATCTGAGTCTGCCTATGTTTCTGCATGACTGGAAGCTGTCACTACTCATTGGAACTCATTAGTGCTGGAAATGGATCTGCTGGGGATGAAACATGAGGCACCAGCATTTGAATTTAAATGTTGTTCCCATGAGGGAAGGAGGAGGTGATTGCAGTGAGGAGAGCTTGGACAGTGAGGCTCAGAGCTCTAAAAGGCTTTGGGAGCTTTGCTACAGGTTGCTAAAAGCAGATTTGGGGCATTTTTGGGATGATTCAAGAAAATACTTCACTTTAAGGTCATAGTTTAATGGGAGGATACAATAGGTTAGCCGAAGATTATTCTGTGGAAGGCACTGAATTTTTCTTTAAGAGGAACCAAAGTTGGAAATCCTCCTTTTGGGGAGGGGGAACTCTTGAGAAATTGGACTTTTAAGAGGACAGGTGTGAAGTTTGAATCAAAGCCAAGCTGCTGCTCCTGAGAGTCCACAGCTACACCTCAGGTATGCAAAATGATTCTTAAAAATACAGACTGGGGGATGAAGGCCAGGATGAAGGACGCTGAGCACTGCTGGCACATTGTCACTTTTCTCCTCTGCAAGGGCTGTGAAATAAAAGAGCAGAAAGACAAAAGGAGTCTCTGGGTGCTTCTGGTCCCCAACCCACCATTGATGCTGCTTGTTTTACAAGGCTTTTGTTTTGTTTTTGTTTTTTGTCTTTACTTAGAGTCAGGATTGAATACTCGATAGACAGATTTCTTGTTTGGCCTTGGTTATTTATTAAATTTTATTTAAAGTACAGAGAGTTTTTCAGTACTTCTAGCTATTAAGCCAAAAGTGAGAAAATGGAGGTGAATTTAGTTACAAGGTCTTTTAAAGCTTAACTATTTAATGAAGAGCCAACATTTATATTGTTTATGCTTTTAGCCCAATGACTAAACACTAGTGACCTGCACTGTGGTACTAACTATTTAATCTAAAAATTACTTCTTGAAATTATGAAGAAGGAACAAGAAGGAAGAAAGAGACAATGCCTAAGAACTTTAATTTTGTCCCACACTTATTACTATATTCTAAAACTTCAAATTCAAAACCCTTTACTATGTGAAATTACACACTTTTATTCTAAGTACACACCAGCGATCCCAATTCCATCACACAAATTTGGAAGCCTTCTTCAAGTCAAAAGCAGTTTTCTTTTGAGGGTCAGTGTCAGAAAGCACAGAAAATTTAAAACTTCTAGGCTTCAGGGTTCCAACACTGTATATTGTAATTTCTTCATTGTTTTTTCACTTTAGTATATCTAATGCACTGGTTAAATTTTCTGCAACCTGTAGAGAACTATAGGACACTGAAATTGATGGACTCTGAAATTCATAAATAGAATTGAAACAGCATAGTTATAAATTAATCTCAATTAAGCTTTTTTTCTTTTAAAATAGAGTTTAGTCTGCAGCAGAAATTCAGCTGTCTGAAGCTGACAGAGAGTGACTTTCAAGGTGAAAAGGTGAAATGTTTAGGACAGACCAGATTTTACTAATGGATTTGTGACTTCCATACTGCCTCTGAATAACCCATTTATTTCTCTGAAACAAACTAAGAATTACAGTTCTCTCAACCTCCCATGCAGCAGCTTGGAGGTTTTTCCTTGACAGATAATAATATTGTGGAGAAAAGGAAGTTTTGCAACACTTAAACTTCCTGAAGAAAAAAGTGCTGTTAAGATTCCTTGGAAAAAAAAAAATTAAAAGCACAACAAAATATTCAATGAGTCATAATTTACAGGAACATCAGTTTTCTGTGATGATAACAAGATATAATTTTTTCCATTTATCCCAAAGGCAGGAAAATTTGCCAGCTTTTTTGTTGGTGTTACATTTCAGTATTGCAATCATATTTAAAGGAGTATCCAATTTCATGCAGCAGCAAAATGAGGATGCTTCTGAATTATTAATAGAGACTTCACATCAGGTTTGAACATTGAATAAAAGGAAATGAGGAACCAGTTGAATAAAAGAATGAGGAATTTCTAGGAGACATGGCATAAATAATGAAGTGGGGCATTTGCAGAAATGCTTATGAAGGAAAGCCATTCCCATTGTAACAATTAGTGTGCAGCTTAGTGTTTGTGCAAGAGAATGCTGCTTCAATTAACAAATCTGATTTCTGCAGCACAGAGGTGAGGCTGGCTCAGACTGAAACTGAAATGTTCTCTTACTAAAGTTCTAAAGCCAGTTAGTGAATGAAAGATCTCTTCCAAGTTTCCTGTATGAACTAATGACCCAGTTTTAAAGAAGGCTCTTAATCAACCTTTGAGGTGTTGCACTAAGCATTACAGTTTTACAGCTCTTATGATAAATAACATTTCTGAAGGATGTGCTTTCATGTCATGAAGGTGTGCTGAATGTCCAGTTTTAAGCTCATGGGGGCTTCTTCTTCTTGATGACTTTTTTTCCCCTCACATCTCATTGTATTCTTTCTTCTGAATGTCTGTTGTGCACAAGGTTTTCTTCTTGACATCCTAGAGAAAAATATTTGTTTTATGATCCTAAGTGAAATATATTTACTTATTTATTTTGGATATTTTTCAGGTATTTAAAATAGCAATGTATCAATACAGTTGCAGTAGTGTGGAGCATCAGAAATCTGGTTTGTCCTGGACCTTGAAAGTTGCTATGGTAACTGTAAATCCCACTGGGGACCTGAGTTAGGTGTGCACACTTCATTTAACTTCCTAGCATCCCTCTGCAAATGTGTTAGGGCTGTGAACTCCATTAAACATCATCCCTGGTGCACTGAGGAAAAGGAATCCCCCCTTCTGTCTGTCATTCCCACCTCACTCTGTGCTGGGTCAGGAACTGGGGATGCTCACCTGGAGCCAGGGTGAGCAACTGGAGATGCTCACCTGGAGCCAGGGTGAGCAACTGGGGATGCTCACCTGGAGCCAGAGTGAGCAACTGGGGATGCTCACCTGGAGCCAGAGTGAGCAACTGGGGATGCTCACGTGGAGCCAGAGTGAGCGACTGGGGATGCTCACCTGGAGCCAGAGTGAGCAACTGGGGATGCTCACCTGGAGCCAGGGTGAGCAACTGGGGATGCTCACCTGGAGCCAGAGTGAGCAACTGGGGATGCTCACCTGGAGCTTCCCACGTGCTGATGGGCACTGAGGGAGGGTCTGGTCCAAGCTGTTGGTGTCCATCAGTGGGAAAGGGACACTCCAGGAGCTGAGCAGGACACGTGGACACCCAGCTGAGTCATTGCTCACTGCACTGCTGGGTTTGGGCTCCTGGAAATCACTTTCTCTTACCCAAAAGCCTCAAACATCTCTTTTCATCACCCCTTTCCCAAGATTGTAACAGGAGCTGCATATGGACTTAAAGAAGGAAATCTTCATGGGGATGAAATGTAAGGAACCTTGGTGTAAATATTTTTTTATATTACATAGTGAGAATTATACCCTCCTCTTTGATTTTTATGCTTTTTTTATTTGCCAAACTCTAATCCAAAGAGGATTTATTAGGAAGCCAGCATCTCCCACACACAAGAATATGATGGCTCCTCTTTCTCCTTCAGTGTAAGATATTCTCTCTTATTTTGGGTGATGTTTCACCACTCATTCTGTGGTAGGAGAGTGAGCAGAGGCACAGTGCCTCCCTGAGCCTGCAGCTGGGTTGGGTTTTGTTGGGTTTTTTAAATCTGTGGCACCATTTGGGAGCTGTTTGCAGACAGCAGCAGGTCCCAGGTTCTGGAGTACATTTGGGTGGGAGGGAAGAGGGGCTGGCAGGGGTGGAACCCCTTTTTTTCTGTACACTTTGTATGCATGTGTGGTTGAGAGGTGCCTGGAATGACTGCCAAAAAAATCTTCAAAGGGTTTTTTTCACCATGGTCAAATCCTGCTAGCTTGCTACATTCAACTTTTGTGGTATTTTTGGTACCTTTTTTTGCTGCTTATTCAGTTCCAGCCGTTGGCTTCCTGCTCCTTCTCATCATCAGCTGGTTTGTGGCACTGAGTGATGGCTCTGGTGCCTTTGGGGTAAAAAATAAAGACCAGATGGATCTTTCTTTGGGCCCTGATCGTGGTGGTGTTTCCTCGACTTTTTGATAAGCAGAAATCCATTTTCCTGATTCAGGAGGTAGAAAATTCCATATATTCCATTTGCCAGGATATTGTGAGGTGGGGATCCTTCCTCCCTCCCCAAGAAACACAGGAGAGGATCTGGCTCTCAAAAAATCCTGCCAGTTCTTCTTTGCCCTTGGAGAAAAACCTATAGATTTTGTGGGTTATTTTTGGTTTGTTTTGTTGTGGGTTCAGTGTTTTGTTTTTTTTTTTTTTTTTTTTTGAGCCAGTTTTGGTAAACAAGTTGAACTTGCCCAAGGCTAGAGATACAAAGAAATTTAGGGTGGTGACCTGAACCTTTATGCTGAGACATTTTTGCAGAGCAGCTCTGTAACCAGCTTGCAAGCCTTAGGTAATTTGTTTCCTCTGTAAATCTCCCCGAAGAGGAGGCAAGTGTGAAATATCCAAAAATGCAAAGTTTGTAGTCAACTTTCTGCCTTTCCTGGACGTGAAGGAGAGAGCTATTATGAATGACCACGCTTCTTTTTTTTTTTTTTTTTTTTTTTTCTTTCTTGCTGTTTGATACTTGGCAGTGGGGTGATATTTTACATAGTTATAATTAGAAATCTGTTGATGTTTTGCATCTCAGTCCTGGCTGGAATGCAAATAACCACCCAGTTTGGTAGAACAGGTATAATTTACACCCCCAGGACACTGACTGAGGATAACTCTAAGGCCACAGATATTTGCCTTCCCTCCTGCAAATGGAATCATTTGCCCAAACTCCTTCCTTGTCCTGATCTTTTGCTTAAGCTGGAACAAAATGCAGTGAAATTTGTGAAAAAATAAGTGCAGAAGCTTTAATATCTTTTCTTTCTTGTTGAGCACAAGTTAATCAGACCTGCACCTGCTGCTGTGTCCCAGTGCTTGCTTGGGGCAAAAAGTTCCCCTTTAGGTTGTGACACAGGAATGGAATTTTCAGCACTGGAAATTCACTGTGAAAATAGTACTGGAAGCTGTCAAATTGCAAAGGACTTGCAGATTTCTGAAAAAAAACCAAACCAAAACACAAAAACAACAACATGCCAAGCTGAAGTTAGGGGTTTGGGACCTGTCTAAGCATTGATATGTGGGGAAATAATTATTTTCTTGCCTGGCTAGAGGGCTGCCAGCTTTCATACTGTCAAGAAGAATGCACATGTAACCTGAATAACACATAATCATGTCTCACTGGAACTTAAAGATATGATTTACAGGACTGACAGGCTTTGTTATATCAGCATTGAATGGTTGCAGCAGAAAGAATAATGCACTTCAGGTACCTAGAAAATATTTAGGCTGGAAAATACGTCATGTTTTTAATTCTGTGAATTGTTATGTCTCTGAATAAGCCTTGTATGCAAAACATTTTTACTTCTCTCAGGACCATTAAACATAATATTCTCATTTTCCTGTTACAGCAGCATTTTTGCAGTTTGATAATAGGTATTTCTTTTTCTAATCCATCTGTGCCCACTGTGTTTGGTTTTGCCCACTGCATGCAGCCTTCATTTCTGGCAGTTTCATGAAAATCTGTAGCATTCTGGGGACAAAACTTTGCCATTGCAGCTCCCTGCAGGGGGAGTTTTAAATTCCCAGTTTCATGGTGACAGCACTGTGGTGACAACTTTCTTTCCTGGTCTCTTCTGCAGCCATCCCATGATTATCAGTGTAAATAATGAGTGGCTAAAAAAAAAAAAATGGAACCAAGTGACTTTAACTCCCCTTTCTATAAATACAGCATTTTCCTGCCTAATTTTCCCAAGGGAATTTGTTCCAATTTGTTCCAATGTTGTTTGTTCTGCAGTCTGGGGATTGTGTCCACCTCCTGCTTTCACAAGGATATATCTTGTGAGGTCACTGGCCCAGCATCACCACTAAGCAAATATTAATGAGTTAATTTATGGGATGCTATAGGTGACAAAACTTGGAGCTACTGCAGGCAAGTTTTTGCATTGTAAATGGGATTTCTCCTCTCTCAGGGAAGGGCTCAGTCTCGAGCAGAAGGTGACAGGCACAAACTGAATTCTTTACCTTTGTTCAGCAGCTCTACTCGAAGTCATCCTACATCTCCAGTAATTTCCTACAAGGAAAGATTTAGAAATTTGAGATGCTGGCCTGTGTCAGTTCAATAAACTGGCACAGAGCCTTGCCATGTCATGGTTCATCGAGGTCCCAAGGCAATATTTGGTGTTACAGAATAAGCAGTGCTCCAGTTAACACAGCCATCTCTTGTGCAGGGAGATGCATTTATGCCTCTCAAGACAAAGAACCTTTTCACTATATGTCCAGCTATTATTCTGGTAGTGCTTTGTGGGGAATTACTACATCTTTGTTTTCCTTTGGGCAGGGAAAGAGCTGTGCATGTTCTCACTGAAAAGCCCAGTGTTTGAAGACACAACACTTACAGCAGGATTAACTTTTAAAAAGACTTGAGGGTCCCTGTGGAGTTGCTTGAGCCCATTAATAAAAGTTTGGATTTTCAGCCTAATGTATTTAATTATGTTTGTCCAATTCCTAGAGGACCAGTAGAACAAATTAATCTTAATTAAATTTAAGCCTGTGATAGGAGGGAAAAATGAGAAAAAGATAATACTGTAGAGTTTAAAGAATCACTAGACAAGCAGACTGTTACTTTTCCTGGTTAAAATGTAAATGAATTTTAAATTTATTTCTGTAAATACATTTTCCTGTAAATACATCTCTTTAGGATAATTCATTTTAGACTGGAGTCAGACCTTCAGTAATATGGTGACTGCTGTGCTTTTGTCTTCATGGGAAGATTGTTTTTCAGACCAATAGGTTGAAAGCTCTTTTGATAAAGCCCATCCTGTCATGCTAAGCCTGTAAATTATTTTGATGAATTTGCAACTCTAATAGGAATATTAATACTAGAAACAAAACTTCTATGGTGGATGTTTCCATATATGCAAAAGAGAAAAAGCTGAAAGTGATAAAGATGGAAGCCCTTATATTTGTGTTCTCAAGTTGACTTAAATCTTCCATTCAAATCCTGCTCTAGGAATCCTTAGATGTGTGAGACCATGCAGAATTATTTAATCTCCCGAGGATGTCTGCATTTTAATAAAACAGATGTCAGTTTTGCATCTTGAGGTCTATTTCTTGCTTCTGAGGAATTTTTTTCTTTTGATTTAAATCCAGCAGATTTTTTTTTGGTTGTTTTTTTTTTTTTTTTTTAATACTTGTGTTTATCAGGCTAATATCACCCTCTTGTAAAGCAAAAAAACATCTCTCCATTTCTTATTCTGAAAAGTGTATTTAGTGCTCTTTCTCATCTCTTGTCTCATAACAAAATTTGGGCACAAATAGGCATCACCAGAATTCTTTTTTCCCCTATTATATTAAATTTCAGTGTTTTAGGGCTGTGAAAGACAGTATTAGCTTTGGTCTCCTAGAAACATTCTCGTTAAGAGCTGTCATTTACTGCTGCCTTTGGCCTGGTTTTTCACCCACCTTGTTTTAAAGCAATTCCTAGAAGCTTGCAGGAAGTTTAGCACAGGATGTTCTTGGTGTAATCCACTTACATAATTGGTATATTTTATATGTTTATGTCCTAGGTGGGCAATATGAAGTGTCTGGTTTATGTTTGGGGATGTTTTTGGCATGGCAAGACACTGACAGCAGGGTTTTGAGCCTCCTGGGAAGTGAAAATATTTAAATATTTCCTCTGGAGCATGATTGTGATTCATCAAAAATTTTCTCTCCCTTCTTTTTCCTCTGTGTCTGTTTTGTGTGTCCTTCCTTTATTTTAGCAGCCTTTGTTTCACCCTAGCAGGCAGAGGGGAAACTGTAGATTTATTATGAAACTCTAATAAGGGTGCACAAATTGTTCTGAGGTTCAGGACAAACGACACTGCTTGGGCAATGTAAATAATGCAGAGGGTGACCTGACAGACTGCAGGCACTTCTAGAGTTTCTCACCTCATCCCAGCTCCTGCAAACAACTGGAAAAGCTCAGCTTCCAGTTAGGCTGGGAACTGTTCCTTTCTTCATTAAGCTTAAAAAGATTATCCTCAATTTCTTATACTTCTTTCTTCTTTTTTTCTAAGCCTCACAATACATGTGTGTATTTGCTTTTCCATCATAACCTATCTTATGTTTTGTGATTTGCCCCAAGTGTATTCCTCCATGCAAAGATGTGAAATAGCCTCTTTCAGCCTACAAAAAACAGTGTTTTGTTCACATTTTTCTTGAATTTTTTTACCAATTTGAGGTTTTTATCTTTTCATTCATTACGATGAATTGATATTTTATGGCCAGAATTGCAAGTCTGAAAGCAGCTTTGAGTGTATAAAATAACAATGTAATTAATGTTGTTTTAAATGGTTAGAGCAGATTTCTGATTTTATTTACTTTCCCCAGAAAAATTCAGGTGGTATGATTAAAATGATGAAACATGGGATTAGGAATTGTTTGTTCAGCAGGGTTTTATGTTTGAGTGTGTTCAGCATTGGTAATGACTCTATGCAGTGAACAAAACCAAACATAACTGAAACACTTTTTTGACAGTAGCAAGACAAAATTGCAGAAATTCTCAGGAAACTTAAAGGCTTTTGCTTTTTTTTTTCCTTCTGAATGGGATGCACAAAAGTCCATTTTGGTCATGAAGATTTTTAATGTCTCACTTTGTTGTCTAGCATGTTGATTTAGAGTTATTCTATTTTGATCAGAATTACCAGGCAAAAATAGTGTGGAAATATGAGAGAGATGCACAATGGTCAATACAGAGCCAAGAAAAAATATCTGTGTAACCATAGTGGGGTTTTTTGGATTTTTTTTTCCCAGTTTGCAGGGAGTTAGAGCATTTTGTGTTTGTTTTTCTGCATGATCTGTTAGCTCAGGATTAGGCTCTTTTGTTTGTGGTGTAAATCCTGTTCTTGGCCTACAATGAATATTAATTAACTTCTGTACTTCTGTGTGCCTGTGTTGCAGAATCAGCTCCTTATTACTGAGGCAAATAAAAGCATAAATGAGATGATACAAGGAAGTCCAAGAGAATCTGGGATCAGATCAAGGGCAAACACCCTTGTTCCAAAATTGTAAAACAGAGGAAGAGAGATAATTAGAAAAGTTGGAAGGTATTTAAGCATGAGGATTTCCTTTTAATACACCCTTAACTTTGAGAAGGGCATTACTGTGAGACATTATTGAAAGCATTACTTTTTAATAGGCTTCAATAAAAGCAACATTAGCAAGACAACTTTTATAGAGGTGAATGGTGATTTTGGTCATTCTTCTGGGGTTTTTGAAGAAGTGGAACCTTTCAGAAAGCTGATTCCTGGCTCAGACTTGATTGAAAGAATATTGTTTTGTAATTGTTGACCTTTGCAGGGCTCCTGATGAGTACTTGACCATCATTGGTGCCACTTTCAGGAAATGGAGGGAGGGACCTTGTCCTACAGCACAGGAGCTCTCATGTTTGTCATGTTTGTCATGTTTGTCATTGTCATGTAGGATCTAAGGAGAATATCTGGGCCAAGAGCTCCAGAAATCCTTGCCTTTCAGACTGTCCTGAGCTCTGTCCCAGCTCATTTTTAAAGCCCAACCAACCAAAGGGAAAAAACAACCAAAAAAGCCCAACCCTCCCTCCTAAAACCCCACATTTCAACAATAAACCACATTTTTATAGTTCTTATCACTACAACTTTACTACCACTTTTAATGTGATTTATTCCCATTGCAATAGGAATTAGAAGTTATGCTCTTTTGGGGAGCATTGCAGGAACAGAGCAGCTCTAGGAAAACTGCCACCTTGTCCTTGTTGTACACTATTGGATTCTTGATTCTTCCTTTCCAAATAATGTGCCACTTTTTTGTTACACCTGCTAGTTGGCCTGAAAACAGATTTGTTCTCTTTTTCTTTTCCCCTTTTTTCCCCCCACATGCATTACTACACTAATAAAGGCTATTACAAACATTGCTTCTCATAGTTACATTGATTTTTTTTTTGAGGTAGATTTAACTTGGTATGTCCTTTAATGTGCCTTATTTTATTATAATAAACCATTAATTAGTGAATTAGAGGTCAATAGTGAGGGGTCCAAGGACTGTGGTCTGTACCAGTGATGGAGTAGAAGGAAAAAAGTCAAAGTGGCTGAATTGTGTAGGAGGTTTTTTGAGTCAGAGCAGATGGTTTCTGATTTTGGTGGGCAACGTCAGAAGAGGCTGGAAAACATCACCAGGAGTGCAGTGCTTTGATCCCAGTGGATTGGATTTGATTCTAACTGGGGATTGCAAAGGCAAAGGTAAGAAATGATATTTGAGAAGATGAGGAGGTGGACTGAAAATTCTGGCATCCAGATGTGTCAATACTGTGACTCCTTTGTGATTCCCAGGTAAAGGAGAGCATGAAGTGCTGGAGAATATCTGGGTTTATAACTATAAACAATGGCATTGGATGTGCATGAGTCTAGGAAAAAAATTAAGAGGTTGATAGATATTGTAGGTGTTTCAGAGGCCATGTCCATGGTGTGCTCTGTTTTGGGATAAAAATTTAATTAATCCAAGTTTTGATATAACTTCAAAGTAACTTCTGATTACACCATGATGGGGAAAGTTCTCCCTCCTCCTCAGCTACAAAGAGAAAATTATTGGCACAAAAACTAATTTATTACTACAGACCATGCTTAAAATAACTTTTATGACCACAGTGGCCGTGATGTGGTGATGTCTGGAGGTGCATTGATGTGAAAACCCCTCTGAGGAAGGGATTTCAAAGGGCTGCCTGAATTTGTGCTTTCCTTAATAAACAGAAAACACTCAAGATCTTCATGATGATACAGTTCCCCAGTGCTAGGAAGGGCCAGGTTCCCAATCTGTGCATTAATAAGTGCACAATATTCAATTTATACCAGTCTGAACCAAATATTCTGTCATTCACCTTTTGGCCCTGAGTTTTCTTAACTATGGAGTTATTGACTGTTCCTTTGTGCTGCCTCCCCATCCTTCTTTTAAAGGGATTTCTGTTTTCTGGCTTCCTTCTTCCCCATCTTGAGAAGTCTTACACAACAAATAAGCTGTAATAAATTTATAAAAGGCAATATTTTTTAAACAAGCTTCTTGATTTGTTAAATTTTCACATGAATACTGGGAATTTTTTTATGGTGTGCTTTTCCCTTCTGAACAAGTAAGAGATCCTGACTTTCCAGGCTGCAGCAGGACAGTTGCCTGGATTATTTCAGCTCTCATTTTACAAGAGGGCCAGCAAAGGAAGAACTTGATAGCAGGCAGCTGGGAAATTAAGTGACTTTGCTACTGAGCACAGTGAGCATTTTGGTCATCTCTAGTGCTGAGCTATGCCAAGAATGGATGTTGTTTTACTCTACTCTATCCATGTTCTCTGTTCTGCTGTTTCTGTGCAATGTCAGTGGTTTTTGGGTTTTTCTCCCCCTTTGCTGAACAAATTGAACAAAAAAGAAGAACTAGCACAGTTACTTTTCACAGCCTAGTTTTCTGAGCACCTGTGGCAAACAGCCTCCCCTTCTAAGCCAGTGGCAGGATGGAAAAAAAAATCCTGAAATCAATGCAATGCCTTTGGGAGGTGCAGAGGGAATGCAAGGGGTGAGCAGGGATATGATTTTTGCCACAAGGCAGTATCTGGAAATTGGTATTTAGAACTTTCCTCAACTCCCACCAAATGTGCCTGGCTGAGAATCAAGGGCTGAGCATTTCTGCTCACATTTCAATGACCAACCCCTTCTTGCACTCTCCTGTTCTTTTCCAAAACCCAAATTATTTTTCTTACTGCCTTTTCTGACACCACATGTGCTGCTTCCCACACATCTCTTAAGCTACATCAGTCCCTGCTGAAGGTATGGGAATTGATGTGGTTTTTTCAGAGCATTCCCAACCCTGTGATGTCCCTGTGTGGGAGTGGGTGCTGAATTTAACCACACCAGCAACCCCTGGGTCTGTCTGCCATTGCAGTGCTCTCCATGCTCATCCTTTCAATCTCTAGTGGAATTTGAAGACAATAATTTAATCTTCCTAAATAATATCCTGTTCTCAGTTTTGTCTGCTTTACCCCATGTCAGTATCTAAAGAAACAGATTTGTCTTTTGCAGTGCTAACAAGAAATCCCAGCTCTGTTGAGATGTAAGCCCAGCTGTGTATTGACTTCAAGAAAGCAGAAACTTAGCTTCTGGAAGCTTTTAAAATTAATAATCTCTCTTTTCTTCAATTGAAAAAATAATAATAGTAGGGTTTCTACCAAGATATGCCTCCAGCAGGTAGAATCAGGGTTTACAGATGAATATATTTGACTGTGTAACTTTAATGCACTGAGGTTCAGAAGTGGATCCAAGCTGAATCTATGAAAGGAATTTTTATAATGCCTGAGACTAATATAATTTGTCTCCTATTTCAAGATAAAAATAGTACTGATTGATTTATTAAACCTGATCCTTGCAGAGTTTGAAAACCAAACATTGTGGCAGTAGGAATCTAAAACTGAAAACAAGTTTCATTGTCTACCCTGTAAGAAGCTGAAACTGAAAAATATGCAGAAGTAAACAAGGAAACAGCTTGTGTGGCTTGAATAGCCACTGAAATCTAATATTTGGCTGTGAATAAACCAGGTCTGACATTGATGTACAGACCCAAGGAAAGTGTAAACACTCAACAGGTAACAAAAATAATAATAATAAATATCTATAGTCATTTTGAGCTCCTATGGCAATGAAGAGGGCCAGCTTTTAGACATCAACCTGGATTTACAAAGCTTTGTGTATAAGTAACATGAAATACATTTTGCAGTTCTATTGTCTTCCCCTCAGCTTTTCTCTCTTTATATCCATCCCAGTCTTGGGCAGTATTTCACTCATCTCTTTAGGATAATTATTCTATGGTGAAATTATAATGCAGCATTTTGGAATTATATTGTTAAATATAATCTTTTAAGTGGCTGACTTGCACATGAGTGGTGTGGAGGCTTCCTTTTCTTTTGGCATGCTGACAAAATGATGCAGCATCTTTGCCCATCAGAGAGAAGAGATGGGCATTTGTGTGACAAATGTGACAAATCTGTCTGGGGTACATTGGGAAAAACTGCACTTCTAGAGATGCTGGGAGCAGATTGCATTGTGTACCTGGTGAAATGAGCAGTTTTGGTAAATGTGCATGTGAACAGACCTGCTGCAGAGTTAGACATGGATTTTTCTGGGGGTCTCAGTGTATCCCTGTAGGGTAAAGGGTGTGCATTATGTCTTTTAATTTTAAATTCATTAGTACTTCTATAACAGGGATTAAAAATGCATCACACTAAAGGATATGTTGTCTATTTTGACCTTACCAGTGATGCTTTTATCTTTGCCTTGCAAAGAGGCTTTTCCCTGTGCACTTACCCATCAGCTCCTGAAAGGCCAAAAGAGGTAAAAGGTTTTTTGTTGGTTTTGGATTTCTTTAGTTTTGAGGTTTTTGGGGTTTTTTTCTAGATTACATAAATGACTGATTTAGGAACAAAATATTGTGTTAAATAAACTGCTGTGTGATAACTTCAAGTTCTTTTTCCTGTGTGCTGCATTACCATCTCAACACACTGCCTCTCGCTTTTCCACATCCTCACAAACCCTGCTGGTGTGCATCAAGAGACTCCCATTGAAAACATAAAAAAACAAAAAGGAAGAGAACTAATTACAGCTGCTTATAATGCTGTGGAAGAAATGTTTTAAAGAATAGTCCAAAAGCCCCTTCCCTACTATTATTACTAATTTCACAGGGAAGCAGTGGTTCTAGATCTGTTCAGGTGAACACTTCCACTCACTTTGGAGAGTGTGACTGTATATTTTCAAGACAAGGTTATGCCAAGCTAATTGATTTTTTTTTCCCTTCTTATTAAATAAGTTTGGCTGGGCCACATTTACCTGGATTAAACACAAGGAAAAAGAAAACTCACATTGGTTCAGGAAGTTTGTTTTGTGGCTCTTTGGAAAGGAACATTCTGTCCACTCTCTGTAAAACCAACACACACTGTCTCTTGGCACAGACACTATTCTTTGTGGATACCTCACTTGAGATTATCTCTCTGTTATTTTGCAGGATTAAGTATCACAGTCCATATTTCCTGCATAAATCCTGCCTTGTGTAATTGTGCTCTTATTTGTAAGTCACATCTGCAGTGGTCGTTACAATTAAATCTTCTAAACTCGTCTTGAGATCTGCTGATGAAAGATGCTGAATGATGGAAATAGTGATTATAAATTTTAGGGTAGTAAATATGGTTTGTGTAATAGCACTTATTTAGAAGTGGTTATATCTCATTGTAGAAATGATCATGTCAATATGATAATGAAAAAGCTGCAGAGGCACAGAGGGAAACTGCAAGAGGCTTTTATTTATTTTGTAATTGAAGAATTGTGTGTGAGTTTTGTGGTGAAATGTCCTTTTCTCTTTGGGCTTTTTAAAGGATATCATTAAGCTACTCTGTGCTGCTAAAGGGGATAATGCATTTCTTGTGCTTGTAGCAGGCATTTCTCACATGTGAGAGTCTGGCAGGAGCTGCTGGAATTGGGAATAACAGCAGGGAAGGAAATGTGCACTGTGCAACCTTCATCAAACAGGGAGCAATCTCTGGTGCCCTCTTTTGATAATATATTCAAAATATGGAATCAGTTAGGGGAGGATCTTAATAAATTATTGGACTGATTCTTCAAGTGTCTACAACTTCTACTGGCTTGGGCTCTTGCTAGAAGGGAAAATAAAGATATTTTGTACCTTGTAGGAGGCAGTCCTACATGTAGAAAATAATATTCCCAGAGAGTGATAAAAGCAAATCAGATCTGTCCTGTAACAGCTTTGAATCGAGCTGAAGGTTTCCACACACATTTGGATGGAAGTTTTGAGAGCTGTGTTTTTTAGTATTAAGGGAAAACACAATGAAGAGCCCCAACCTCCTGAACTTTCTATTTCCATACATTTAAATCCAAAGACTAAAGTATTTTGAATGTCATGTCTTATCTTTCCAGCAAAGCCTTTTCCTATAATTAAAAGGGCATCAATTTTTCTAATTGTTGCCAAATCCAATCCAAGCCTCCCACACAATCATTTCACCCTTCCCTCCCCCTCCCATCATTGTCTGATATTTTGTTTGCACAGTCACAATTCATTAACTGTGCTCATGTCCAGGGCAGCAAACAGAGGAATCACATCAGCAAGGAGGAGCTCAGAAACTCACCAGTGAAATCTGTTTTATTCCTTTTGTGTTTTACATTGGCTTTCAGATGAGAATCCCAAAACTGTAACAAATTTCAGAGATAAGGAGCCTGGAAACAATGAGTGTGCTACTGTTTGCTACTTCCTTTTCTTAGCAGAATTCTTTAGTCTTCCATTCTACTGAGAAGAATTAATTTCTATGTAAGAAGCTGCTGAGATTAAAAATTACTATTAGAAAAGAAAGGGGGTATAGTCTGTCTGCCCATGTCCTTTTTTCTGTGAGGGTTTCCTGGTCAGAAAAAAAACATTAATTGTTTATCTCCCTTCAGATATTACATTTGTAATATTGTAGATGTATGTAACAAATATTACATTTTCAATAGAAATAGGTGATTAACAGATAAACCACCAGTAGAGTCTGGTCATATTAGAAAGCAGATTGATAAGGCTTAGTACAAAAACTAGCTCAGTATACTTCCTTTTTACATCACTGGGCAACCACTGGATCAATTCAGTCTGACTGAATTGATATTTTGATATTTTGACAATATTGATATATTGTCCTATCAATGAGTTCATTTGGTACTGCTTCTTCCTAGTTCTGTTGTTATATCAAATTGATCTGTATGTTTTCATTTTAATTGGATTTATTGTAAATGGCATGGTAAGGGAGAGGAAATGGAACCTCTCATAGAAGTCTCAGAATTGGGATAATGCCAAAATCAAGGCCCGAAGAGAGTAATTAATAAGAAAATTCTGCTGTAAATTGGTCAGATTTGCTGAAATGTAAAACTGTTCAGTGCCCAGAATAGTGCACCTATGAAGCTGGAAGGGACTTGTATTACAACTAAGTTAGAATAAAGTGATGGATATGAATAAAGAAATTAAATAGAAAACAACTAACTCTTGCATGTCAGATTCAAAATTGAGGGGTAACAAAAATGGAAGGGTTTTAGGGTGGAGACTGTTCAGTTATCTGGACCATGAGGTTCCTGTTAGCTGTACAGAGTTCTTTTTGGTATTTACTGGTATTTAGGATATTCACACTGACAGTAGTGGGTGAACTCTAACCAGAACTGTATTTCTGCCTGTCATGCACTGAGGGAAATCACATTTTAAGGAGTCAGGGATTAGCAAGCTGAACTCACCGTATAATGTGCAGTGGAATTGCAGAGCTGAACTTGTTTCTTTTCTGGTTTCCAGTGATTTGTCCTGTTGGGCTGCTGCCTTCTGAGTGCCTCTGGAGAGATGCCAGCCAGCTGAACTGAGCAGGAGCAGGGACAGCATCTCCCCAGGCTGAAGTTTGAACCCAGGCAGGTGACATTTGCACAAGTGACCGCTGGTGAGTTGTACACAAGCACAGCTTCTCTCTTTTCTCTCTAGCACTGGCATCTTTTGCAAACTCTGACTTTCTGGATGCACACACTGCCCTGCCTTGCTTGTTTTTCCCAGAGTGTGACTGATGGGCTTAGAGGAAATGAGAGTGACCCAGGTCACAGCAAATCTTAAGAAATCCTCACTATTTGTGTGTATGTTTATGGATTATTTTCCCCTCTCCCCCCACTGGATGAGTAACATCCTGGTGAGGCCAAACTTCAGTTCTGTAGCATTTGGGTGTTATACTAGATGGTATCACTGTGCTTTTTTGTAACCAGAGGAGATTTTGTACCCTCTTAGTGCATCCTAGCCTGGAAATCCAAGCTGTAGGGTTCTGATAACAGGAGGAGTGACTGGCTGCTGTCAGCACAGGGCTGATTAAAAATGTGTGTGCGTGCTGCTTCACTCCCTTCCCAGCTGAATGGAAAATGAAACTACCCAAAGCCTTTTATGTAAGTGCATGGATTTGGGGTTTTTTTCCTGTTTAAATCTCTCTGTGGCTGTGTGCAGTCAAACTTCATCCCCAGCTTCCTTTTGAAGATGCTGTGTGAAGAAAAGAGTGAGCTTGTTCTGACCTCTGAGACATGATCCTGTTTCCATTTCAATACCAGCCATAACCTCTCTACAAAAAGCAATAGCTAACAATTAATTTTTTTGGGGGAAGGTGGTTTCTAGTCAGCTTTTCCAATCTGTGATTTTCCTTGATAAAAAAATGGCAACCTGCTTCTTGCAGAAGCTGAAATGCTGTGATTCTTTGACAGCAAATGTGTGGAGAGCTGCCTTTTGTAACACCCTGCTTTATTCAAGACTCTGTCATGCTGGGCTGGCTGCTGTTTTCCTGGAAGTGTGGCACCAAGGAATTATGGCTGAGATGCAACCTGGTCTGTAAAACACACGTTTGCCATTAAAAACAACATATGTGTCCCTAGCTATAGCTAACCATTTAAAAATCTCTGTGGAATAGGGGGAGATAACCCCTCTATACATGGAAAGAATCCCATTAAAGCATCAGCATGACACAGCTCAGCATCCATCAGGTGCTGAATTGTCCTGTGAATATCGGATTAGAGGCTTTGTGCTTCAGGCAGAACTACCTGAAGGTCTCTTGTGGAGCAGGCAGGAGGATTCCCCTGTCAGGATGGGTGCAGGAAGGGTAAAATGCACCCAGGGCACTTGTCTGGCTCTTTCAGGTCCTTGCCATATTGTTAAAAGGCTGGTTGGAATACACTGGACAAAAACATGAAGGTCAGTGCTGTCCTGAGCTATACCTTGATTAGCAGCAGAGCTGGAAAATTATCCTGGGCTGAAAAATTATGAGGGTAATTCTGCTTTATGCTGGAGGAGGCAAAGGCAGAGCAAGGAATGCAAGTGCATTATTTCAAGGTCCTGTAATCCATTAAGCCAGACTAAAGCAAGTAGGCTTTAATTAGTGGAAAGTTTAGGAAAACAAATTTGTTGCTATTATCACAAAACCATTGCAAGTTGGAACACACCTGTCCTTAAATTCCTTTCCTTTTTATTGCTTCTGCCCTTCCTGCTTCAGTTCAAGCATAACAGCTGCTGTCTTGGGAACCACTGAAGGTAAATGCAGTTCCTTTCTGCTGCTGGAGAACTCTGAACCTCAGCACTTAAATAATACAGCAACTTTAGTGCTAACAGCAGCAGCTTTGGAGGAGAAAGGCTTTCAAATTGTTGCAATTGATTTTCATGATGTGTAGAAATGGAGAAAGGAAGGTAGTTATTGAAGCAGTGTTTTTTTCTTATGTAAAATCATTGTCACTTGGGTAGATGCACATTTTTTTTTCCACCCATGAACGCTTTCAACACAGACATTTCCAGAAGCCAGATAATTCCAGTGGAGGCACATCTGTGTCTTGGTCAGGGAGGACACCAGTTCAGGACAAATGTCTGTGTTGTGTCTGAGGTCTGAGTCTGACTCACAAATGCCAGCATGGGGAGAAGGCACAACCTTTGCTCCCTTGTAATGTGGGTGGGAAACCATTTCTGTATGGAGAGAGAGGCTCCTTCTGAAACTGCAGATCACCAGGAAGGGCTGTTGGAAATCCAGTGTACAAATAAAGGCAGAGTCAAGGCAGTGCTTCCCTGTCCTGTCAGCTGCTGGTTGTGCTGTGACATCTCTGTGTGCTCTGGGTATGTCCAGTCCCATGGGTTTGCCTATGGCTGCACTTACGAAATGCATCTGAGCTCAGATGCAGCTTTTTAGTTTGTTGTTTTTTTGGTTTTTGGGGTTTTTTTTACCCTCACCTATTTCTGAGAGCACTTTAGAACGCAGAACTCCAAGTGCAGGGTATCTGGGGAGTGTCCTGCCCTTGGGCTTGAGTGGTGTTTTGCACTTTGCTTGCAATTCCACTCGTTTGCTCTTTGCTACCTGCAAGTGCAGTGCAGGCTTTGAAACTGGAGTTTGAGCTTTCATTTGGAAGCTGAATTTTCTTACTCCTTTTTGGCTTTTTTTATTATTATTTTTATTTCTAGTTCTTCTTATTTATGGCATCAGAACAGTATTATCATAGAATATTTTACATTGGAGGGATCTTTAAAGACCACGTAGCACAACTCCCCTGCAGTGAGAATTCATGAATGTTGCCTGGGATGGGGCACCCACCACCCCTCTGGGTAACCTCTTTTACCACCCTCATTGTAAAAAACTTCCTTTATCCATTCTAATTCAACCTCCTTTGGCACCATTATCTCTTGTCCTATTGCTGTGGGCCCTGATAAAAAGTCTGTCCTCATCTGAAGTACCAAATCACTGAAGTGATTTTCTAATAGAAATATTGCAGAATCAGGTAAATGAACCTCCTGCCTCAGGTGGTTGGATGCTGAAACACACTGACAGAAAAAGTAAACCATAATAAGCCTGCAAAAAATTAATGGTTAGCTACCAATGACTGTTTTGAAACTCAAGAAAAATGATAGCTTAAGCCATTGGTATAAATCAAACCACCCTTTTTATAACACAAATTTTGCTTAGATCCAAAAGCACTGAAGCTGGATGGGAATTTCTGATGATTTTACTACAGCAAAATTTAACTTCTATTCCTTGACAGGAATAAATGAGAGATAATGAGATTTTGTTATCTGCTCTAATCACCTGTGGCTTTGATTAAAAAAGAAAATTCCTAGGAACCTTTTTTTTTTTTTCTTTTTTTTTTTTAAATCCTGTAATTCAAAACAAATGAATCTTTTAAATCCTGACACCTGGCTGCTCAGGTGGGGGATGTGCTTTAGGCCAGGTAGAGAAATCTGGGCATTTTCAGTGTTGTCACTGCATGTGGTGTAGGCTGCTGGTGCCCACGTGCCCTGCTCTGCAGGAGAAAGTTCAGTGTCACAAATGCTCCTCACTGAGTGTTGACAGCTTGTCATTACAGAGTGTCCTGGCTGCTGGTTGAAAAGCTTTAGAAATGATCATAATCTCTTTCCTTGAGTGACTCTGGAAGCGTTGGGGTTTGTTCTTTCCAGATTTCAGTAATAAAAAGTCACTCTGCTTTTCACTTGTGCTGAGTTCACAATTATTTTATTGTCTCGGTTGGATTTTCGTGGCATATCCAAAATCATTAATCTCCCGTGGGCTGAGGGAGGATGTGAAGAAAAGAAGTGGTGAAGGGAGAGGAGAGACAGAATGGCAGCTAACAGACTGGGCTTTCCTGGGGTTTAGGTGGGGTGTTTATTTTACAGCAGTTTTTATTGTGTTTAGGTGTTTGTTCCTGCTCCCTGGGGGAGCAGTGGGGTGACAGTGGGGTGACAGTGGGGTGACAGTGGTGTGTCATGGAATATGGCACTCACTCACCGTGTGGAAAGAAGGAATTGTGTACCTCCTCTCTCCTTTTACTAGGGCTGTAGAAGAATTTTATTGTTTAATGCATCCACGTGGCCATTCTCTGCTCTGGGCATTCTCTGCTGAGGTGCTGAAGGTGGAATTGTGAGATGCAATGACGTAAAAACAATCCCAAGCAATTAAATCCCTGCAGGGTGCCAGTGCTGAGCACCTTTGCTCTGTCACCAGAGGGACAGGGCTGGGTGAAGCCAGCTTGTCTTGGCTCCCACCTCTGTTTGGAGGTTGCTGTGGTGATGAATAACCTTTGCAGAGGGTGTGTGTGCCTTTGTGGTCCTTGTGACACACACAGAAAGAGAGAGAGATTTACACTTGACTTTAATGATTTATGTAGGAAAAGAGAGAACTTTATTTACAGTACATGTCTATTTATAGGAATTTAACAATGAGCATAGATTGAACAGTGATGGTAAGACTTCTAGACTTCATTGGTTCTATTGCATGTTCTTCAGTGCTCTTTTCCTCCAAAGAGGAATGCAAACAATTCTTGTTTACCAGAAAGAGTGTAAAAAAAAAAAAATCCACCAACATCAAAAAACTCAAACACAAGTACAACATGCCTTGGCTGTGGCAGATAAAGCAAAGCCCAACTCATCCCCAAATCAGAGCCTGTACCCTGGCAGTGGGTTGGGCTCCCAAAAAAGTTAAAACTGCTGTCTCAGAGCTGCTTCCTGGCATGGTGGAGATGTTCTTATCCCTTCCCCTCATTGCTTTCCTAGCAGGCAGCAGGAGCCTGGGGGGTGCCAAGCTGTGTTTGTTCCATGGGGTGCAAGGGGAGCTGATGTGCTTTATTTGTGCAAGATTTGACACCTGAGCTTTGTCTCTTCACCTGGCCTTGAGGAAGGAGAGTAGGTAGAGCAAGACACTGGCAAAGGAACTCTGTAGAAGGAAAAAGAGAAATATTATTATCCAGAAGGCATGGTGGTTTTTTTTTTCCTACCATTGCAAAGATTACATTTTCTATGCAGAAGAGATTTGTTTCATTCTACTCCTCATTTATCAATAAGCATTACAACAAATTATTGTTAAATTCTCTGCAGCTCAAAATAGAAATGTGTTTTTCATACTGAGATGCAAAAATCTGATCTAAACACTGCATAGTGAAATTTGGAATTCTACACAAGTGTTACATGCTTTCCTTCATATAAATTCACACAAGTACAAGTATACTTGGATGATACAAGTGTCTGAAGATGCTATAAATATCACTTCTAGATAAGAATTGCCCTAAAAAAGGTCTTTTAAATTTGTTCTCCCCCCTCCTAGAAAAGCTTAGCAGGAATTGGTAAGAATGAATTGCTACCTAAGGTAACTCATGGGGAATTCTCCTCCCTGCACATCACCCTTCTCCCCAACATCTGTGAAGCTGCCCTGTGCACAGCTCATAGCAAGTGCTCTGGGAAGAATTGAGTCACTCAGAGATGATCCATGACAAACACTGGGATGTTTAGAATGTCTATTTTTGCTGCATAACTCCTGAAATTAAAAAAAAAAAAAACCAGAATGTGAATTACTCAGCTGTGTGTCAGCTCTCCATCTCTTCAGAATGGTTTCGTTGGCCAGCCTGTGCCTTGTCCTTGGCTGCAGCCACGCTGAGGGACCAAAGAGGAAGATGAAAACTTTTTAAAAGCAGTGAGGCCTCTCAGAGTGTTTAAAATGAAGTTAGCAAAGGCATGTCATGGCCTTCCATTGCATGACTGATGGATCTTCTTTCTGAGTTAGAGCACTTGGGGAAAACCTCCTCTCCTCTCAGCACTGGTTTGAGGCTTGTCACCTTGAAGTTTCCCCAGCACTGTTTAAAGAGCTGTCAGCTCCTTTTAGTGACTTTCTTAGCTAAAATCACCTTCACTAAGGAGTATTTAATTACATCTTCTAATACCTTATTCAGGCTGCCCTCCTGGATTTTTGAGAATCTGGAGAATGCTGCTAATAGAGCAGAGCCAGCATTTACAGGAATAAATTAAAGGCAGGCCCATAGCTGTGCTTTTTACATCTGACACATTCTCCAAGGCTAGCACAGTACCTCCCATACTCCTTCAAACTCATTTGTTCCATTTCAGCTCAGCCTTTTGAAATGTTTTGTGATGAATGAGTGTGCTGTACAAGCCGGTGATCAGGAGCAGCTGCTCACAGCCATGCATTAAATGAATCCATCTGTCAGTGGGCTCTTCAAAGTGTGAATTCACATTGTCAGGAGACCTGATTGCGCCACAGCAGTTATCTGGGTGCTGTCTGCCAAAAAGAAAAGGACAAATCCGAGTGAAGAGTGCCTGGATGGGCTCTGGGACAGCCCTGTGGGCTCAGCTGCAGAGCTGGGATTCACCTGCTGGGATGAGAGCAGAGTGCTTACAAGCAGATTTGTGCACTGACATGCACAGAGCTGTTCAGGTGTACTCTGAAATTAGGAACTGGCTTGCAGTAAGCTTTGTAGAACTCATGTGTGGTGGTTGCTGCTTGGTTTTTAATCCTGACCCTTTGACCTCATCACCAGTTCTATAAATTGATTGTAGAGCTTTTCTTCAGAGGATGAGCTGAAGAGGTGAAGAAGTGTTTTATTCAAACCAGCAAAAGGAGACAACACTGCTTTTTAGTTTGTTTGCTTCCCCCCTTTAGTATGCATGCATCATTTTTTTATATTCACAAGTAGATGAGCCAAATGTATCTCCTGAAGCTGTTTTGCAAACTGTGTTTAATGCAACATTTCAGCCCAACAAATGGTTGTTTCCTGATTGCAATAATTGTTCTCATAATTTTAAGTGAAAGCTTCAGTCTGTAATATTCTCTGTCAATGACACACAGGGTATGGAAGCCAGCTGATTCATGGCCTGAAGTATGCTGATCTTATCCAGGGGCAACTTCTTCTGGTTTCCTTCTCCCAGTTTGTTCTTCTCCAAGACTTTTGTGGTGAGGACTGTGTTCGTGCTGGGTTGTGTGTACAGCTCTAGGGAAAGCATTCCTTGCTGCCAGAAGCTCATTCACCCAAGTATATAATCTTCATTAAATCATTCCCTTTAAGACAGGCAGCTTTTCTTGGAGGAGCAGAGCAGAGCTTCCTTTACCACTGTAAAAGTTTTATTTAAGCTGTGGGAGGGCCATGTTTTATATCTTTTATGTGTCATGTTCTCCAGAGCTGCAGAGCCCAGCCTTTGCTGGTGACCAGATCTCCTGTCACCTGCAGCATTTTCCCGGTGCACTGGGGGAAGCCCAGCCGTGTTTCCCTGCAATAAATTTCCCCATCTCACCTTTGCTGTGGCAGCCTGCAAGCAAAAACAGCTCAACAGTGCAGCTGCATTCCTGGTGCAGGGCTGAGCCAGCCCTTTTTAATTAACACTAAATTCTGTGCTGGCAGAAGCACAGAGGGGGTAAAAAAAAAAAGTAATACACCAAAACAGAACACCCACACTGGCTTTGTGAGCTTGTATTTTGTGTCTGTTATCCTATGGCAAGAGAAGAACTCTCAGCTTTTCTTTAAAACAGAGAAAACAACACTGAAGCCTGTTATTTCTGTGTACCTGGTAAATATAGATGATTTTTTTTTTCTAGAGGAAACTCATTAACATGCTCCACATGGAGAGGTGAGAATTGCACTTTGAGTGAAGAGGTTGATTGATTGATGCTGGCTTGTATTAAGAAAATATGACTAACAGAAGGAGTCAATACATGCTCTTTTAATTTTTTTTTCCTGTAGACTACATTGTTTTTCCTGCATGTGTTTAATGAGGGAGCTTAGTGGGGGAATGCTGTTGCTAAATTGCTGACAGTATCTTGTTATCTTCTTTAAAATCCTTAATGTTAAAATACAGTTATTAAGATCTGGCACTCATCTGAGCACCCACTTGGGACTTTTTTTGGATTATAAACGTGCAGCATCTGTAGATGCAGAGTGAGCATTCAGCCCTAAACCATTTAACCTTACAAAAAAAAGCTGTGCACTAGTGAAGTGTGTGAGCCAGTGTCCTGCAGACCTGTCCTTCCTCTCTGGGAATGCTCACACCTCTCTCCCTGGCTCTCATCCCTCTCTGGGCACCTTGTCCCCCTGCTCTGCCACCCTCAGAAGCCAAAAAGCTGCTCCACGTCCCCTGCTCCAGGTCAGTATGGACAGGCAGGGCATGCCAAGCCCACTGCTGCAGCACTATGTCAGAGAATTATGAATTAAATTCTTGATACCTTCTCTAGACTGATCAGTAAGGATGAAATTATGTGGTTTTAAATCCAAGTTCTTTTCCTTTTGGCTCTTACTCCCTGTTTTGAAAAATGAGGAGTTTGGGCACTGTTGTGTGCTGTAAGCAGAAAAGCTGATTATTTTGGGCAAAGAGGAGGCTGCTGGGCTAATTCCTTGGTAGACTTAATTGCTGATAAAAAGGGATCTAATTCAGCTTAGACAGTGCTGACATGTTTCAATGAATTTGTGTTGGGTGGGGTGACGTGCTCCCTAAAGAGTTTCAGGAAACCAGGAGCTTTGGCCCCTGCCTGCTTGGAGGAAGGTTGCAGCTAATAATTCCTATAATAGAGGTGAAATGCAGGAAAATACACTGTACAGCAAAGAAGGAAATGCACATTCCTTCTGTGAAAAGGAAGAAAAGTAAATTTCTGGATGCTGGCAAGGCATTCATACACCTCTGCAGTTTTATAACATTGAACTGCAAGCACCAGGTTTCACAGAGGAATGGTATTTTAACTCTCCTATTATTATTATTATTATTATTATTATTATTATTATTATTATTCCCTACTTTTAGAAAGGGAGGTATTACTTTGGTTTTCATGCTGATCCCCCTTCAGGAACAGACTTTATCTGTGTAAAATCTCAGCAAAGATCACAAAGATCATCTGCTTTATGCTGTGGTTGAACATGGAGCATTGGCTGTTAGCAAATGCAAAATAATAAAGGAAACAGATCAGACATGACTCATTATGGTTATGTATTGCAAAGATGGACTCATTTTTCCTTGTTTTCCATGATTTTTCTCATTCAAATAAAATGGCTTCCCCTTCTTGTGTAAATGATTTATTCCTATAGTTCTTGCAAATATTTTCTGGATACTTAAGGAAAAAAAAGTAGAACAGTTCTTCTACAGGTTCCTGTTTCTCATACTTCTTACTCTTGTTTGGAGGAGTGAATTCAGACCAGAACTCTATGCCTTTATTATCATTACTTCTCTTAAAAAAAAGAAAGAAAGAGAAAAAAAACAACCCANATATGACTAACAGAAGGAGTCAATACATGCTCTTTTAATTTTTTTTTCCTGTAGACTACATTGTTTTTCCTGCATGTGTTTAATGAGGGAGCTTAGTGGGGGAATGCTGTTGCTTAATTGCTGACAGTATCTTGTTATCTTCTTTAAAATCCTTAATGTTAAAATACAGTTATTAAGATCTGGCACTCATCTGAGCACCCACTTGGGACTTTTTTTGGATTATAAACGTGCAGCATCTGTAGATGCAGAGTGAGCATTCAGCCCTAAACCATTTAACCTTACAAAAAAAAGCTGTGCACTAGTGAAGTGTGTGAGCCAGTGTCCTGCAGACCTGTCCTTCCTCTCTGGGAATGCTCACACCTCTCTCCCTGGCTCTCATCCCTCTCTGGGCACCTTGTCCCCCTGCTCTGCCACCCTCAGAAGCCAAAAAGCTGCTCCACGTCCCCTGCTCCAGGTCAGTATGGACAGGCAGGGCATGCCAAGCCCACTGCTGCAGCACTATGTCAGAGAATTATGAATTAAATTCTTGATACCTTCTCTAGACTGATCAGTAAGGATGAAATTATGTGGTTTTAAATCCAAGTTCTTTTCCTTTTGGCTCTTACTCCCTGTTTTGAAAAATGAGGAGTTTGGGCACTGTTGTGTGCTGTAAGCAGAAAAGCTGATTATTTTGGGCAAAGAGGAGGCTGCTGGGCTAATTCCTTGGTAGACTTAATTGCTGATAAAAAGGGATCTAATTCAGCTTAGACAGTGCTGACATGTTTCAATGAATTTGTGTTGGGTGGGGTGATGTGCTCCCTAAAGAGTTTCAGGAAACCAGGAGCTTTGGCCCCTGCCTGCTTGGAGGAAGGTTGCAGCTAATAATTCCTATAATAGAGGTGAAATGCAGGAAAATACACTGTACAGCAAAGAAGGAAATGCACATTCCTTCTGTGAAAAGGAAGAAAAGTAAATTTCTGGATGCTGGCAAGGCATTCATACACCTCTGCAGTTTTATAACATTGAACTGCAAGCACCAGGTTTCACAGAGGAATGGTATTTTAACTCTCCTATTATTATTATTATTATTATTATTATTATTATTATTATTATTCCCTACTTTTAGAAAGGGAGGTATTACTTTGGTTTTCATGCTGATCCCCCTTCAGGAACAGACTTTATCTGTGTAAAATCTCAGCAAAGATCACAAAGATCATCTGCTTTATGCTGTGGTTGAACATGGAGCATTGGCTGTTAGCAAATGCAAAATAATAAAGGAAACAGATCAGACATGACTCATTATGGTTATGTATTGCAAAGATGGACTCATTTTTCCTTGTTTTCCATGATTTTTCTCATTCAAATAAAATGGCTTCCCCTTCTTGTGTAAATGATTTATTCCTATAGTTCTTGCAAATATTTTCTGGATACTTAAGGAAAAAAAAGTAGAACAGTTCTTCTACAGGTTCCTGTTTCTCATACTTCTTACTCTTGTTTGGAGGAGTGAATTCAGACCAGAACTCTATGCCTTTATTATCATTACTTCTCTTAAAAAAAAGAAAGAAAGAGAAAAAAAACAACCCACAAAAAACAAGCAAACAAAAAACCAAATAAACCCCCCTCGAAATCTTTCTACTATGTGACCATTTAGAAAAGCAGTGTCTCACTTAAATATTTAGAGTTAGGCACGCTTTTAAAATTTATTATCAGTATAAAAAATGCAACTAGTCATGCAGCTGTGAACCACAGCCCTCTTTCCCCAATCATTTCCTCCTTCCTGCTGCTCCTTGTGCACATCTGAGTGGGAATTGCTTTCTCTGCTCACTTTTCATTGGGTTTGTGTCCATTCCTTATTAAACAAACCCTTTGCATCAAAACAGCAATTTCAGCTATTCATAATTTACTGTAGTGATGAGGTGATTGTAAGTGGGGAGAGCTCCTATTGCTATTCTGGCATTCCAGCTTTGGTTTGAGCAGCTGTGCTTCTGCTCTGGGCTTCTCCTCACAGGTGAGCTCAATCCCCAGGTGTTTTTAACCCTTGGTAGCCAAGAGCTGGGTGAGCTGGCAAAGCAAAGCTTTGGGAAGTCTGTGTCCTGCCTGTAATTGTGTCACACCCAAAATACATCAATTTATCACCTGCTGTTCTGAACTGCTCCATGCTCAGCTGTCAGGTGCAACATTTGCTGTTGAAATAACAGAGTGTGACATTATACGTTCTGTAGATTATATCTCCTGTATTTTTATTTTTAATATGATATTATTACTGATACATTTATTTATGACATTATGCTCTCTGCAGATTCCATGCCTTTTCACAATTTTTAAGGGATTGTACAGGTGCAGCTGAAATGTTACAGGGTTCTTGCAAATGGGGCATAATAGTGATTTTATGTACTTGGTTTTCACTGTAAGCAGTGTTTCAAAATATATTCAGTGAGGTTTGGATTGGAAAGTGGAACCCTGCAAGTAAAATTTGTGTCACTAGAAATTCTCACTGTTTCTGCGCCGCTTTGTAAATTTAGAATTTTTTTTTTCTCTTTCAAGTTACACGCTTTAAAAATGCCAATAATACCTTTGAAAAGTCCTTATCTCCTGTAGTATGACAGCACAATAAAATTGACCTTGGTCCTGGGGGCTTTGGAAAGACTAGAGCAGTAAAAGTGTAAATGTTTACCTTGCAAAACTTCCTTCTCTGCTTTGAAATACTCAGTGATTGAGTGCTTTGTTGATAGCGAACTGGTGATGCTTTCAGTTAAAGCACTCTGAGTGGTAAATCAATCTGCTTTGATTCCCCTGCTCTCTTTTACAATGGCACCCACCCCTGTAAAATGCTAACGAAATTGAGAGGTGTTGCACAGGGACAAAGTAACTTCATCAAGGGAAGAAATCTTGTATAACGCCCTTGGAAACTCAACAAGGAATGTCAGGCAATAATTTACTCACAAAGATGACATCTCTTAGCTGATATGCAAAGTCATTTGTCCTTTATGGAAGAGGTAAAGCAGCATCTCCAGTGTCAGTAAAGCCTGGCTGTGTCTTAAAGCTTTTTTTTTTTTTTTTCTGAGGTAGAAGTTTGGAAAAACGTGTTATTAACTATGAAAGAATGTGTTATTGGTGCTAGATGATTTTAATTATTTTAATTGTCATTTGTCAAAGTAGGTACTGAAGTTAATGCAGAGTAAACCTGAATCTGATAGGTCTGGGATAATAAAAATATAATTATCACAGCAGTCCTGGGCTTCATTTGAAGTTATTTTACTGATACTGAGCTACAAATTTGACACACTTATGTTTCAATTTGTTAATTGTCAATGGGGCAGCCACACCAAGACCTGTCCAGCCAGGGAGGTGAGTGGCAAAAATAGAGATGGGAACAACAGCAATGATCCAGGAAACAAAGGAATTGAATAATGGTTAAAATTAAAAAAAAACCAAAACAAAACAAAACAAAACAAAAAACTATGTGCAGTACAAGGGATTGTTTCTTGAGGACAGTTCTGACCACTTCCAACTGGTCCAGACCTGTTCCAACTGGTTCAAACCAGTTCTGGCCGTTTCTGACTGGTAGAAAACCATTTCTGGCCAGTTTAAACTGGTTCCAGCTGCTTCAAACCTGTTTCCACTGGTTCAACCTGGTTCTGAGCAGTTCAAACTGGTTCAGACTGCTTCCAAGTGATTCTGCCCCATTTTCACTGCTTCAAAATGGGTTTAGACCGATTTCAACCCACTCAAACTGCTTCCAGCCAGTTCAGGCCTGTTTTAACTGGTTCAAACTGGTTTGTTCCATTATTCTGCACATTTGTTACATCTTTGATGTGGATGCTTTTCATAAATAGAGCAAATGCTTCAAATTATATTTTCTCAAGCAGTTCTGAAGAGGTCTGTCTTCTATTGGAACCTAAATTCCTAAAAATTACCTACTTAAATTTGATTCAGGATCTCTGTCTGTTATTAGAACCTACATTTTACACATGTAGATATTATTTGATCTTTTCAAACCACATTAATTCTCGTTAAGAAATCTTTTGTTTCTACCTTAATCTACTTTTTTTTTTCTTTTCCTCCAACTGGAAATTGTTGGATTGAAGTGCTCATCCATACTTTATTGAGCAGTATGAATGGCCTGAGTTCAAGGTAACTTATGACATCTTGTTCATCTTGATGTATTCCAGTAACACAAACTCTTTCCAGAATGTCTGGAACACATTTGAACTCTGATCTTGTGGATGGTAGAGACAAGGTTATGGCTTTTCACAATGAAAAAGTTGAATATTTTGGTCTTGTCTTGATTTTTAAAGTTCTTATACTGAACTGAGCTTTGAGGATTGTCTGGTGCAGTATAATCTTTACTGTCATATTCTTTACAGAAAAAAAAGGGTGCCACAGGACAGGAGAAAATCATGCTCAGGTGTTGTATCTCAAGAATCTGGAATTTTTGAGCTTTCTGTGCTTCCAGGCACAGCCCCCCTGGNACAGAAACAGAGAGACTGATGACAAATCATTAATTAGTGGTGCAAAGCCCAGCTCCTACTACACTCATGTTCTGAGCAGGAAGGGGCTGGGTTCAGTGGCTGGGCAGAGCAGAGGTTGTGGCTTTGGGAGTCCCCCTGTGCTCTGTGGTTGCCATCCCAGCAGGGCAGGGACTCAGGCTGGGACATGGATGGACACACCAGTGCTGTCACCTGGCAGCTTTGGTCCTGCTGGCAATGAAGAGAGGTGCAAGGTGGATCTGAGTGCCAGGCTGATCAGAAAAGGGGACTGTTGGTAGCTGGGACAGGGGGATGCTCCTTTTAAAAAACTGAAATTCTAATAAATTAAAAAATAATAATCCAAGTTTACATCTTAGCTTATTAAAAAGTTTCTATAAAAAGATACATAAAAAAAACCCTAAAACTCTATGCCATAACTTCATACCATTATATTTTACCACCTACATTTTTACCATTACTTTATCCCATTGCTTTTACCACTTACTTTTATGCCATGTACTTTTGCCATTACTTTGCTTTGTTTTTACCTTTAAAACTAATGTACTTCTGTAATAAATAACTTTATAGTAACTAGTAACTGCTTAACTTTAAAAAAAGAAAATAACTCATCAGTATAAAATAGCTAAAATACCCAAAAGTCCAAAACCTCACATGCACAAGTCCACTCCCCTTTTCCTAGGGAGTGTGATTCAGCATAAGTAGCTTTTTGTTCAAATTCCTTATCAAACTGCACCTGAAATTCCTCATCCCATTTATTTCACAGTCTGTGATCTGTGCTGTTTTTTAATATTGATATGATATTTCAAAAAATATTGCTGTAGAGTGGTTTCTTCAGGAGACCCTGCACTGGCATTTGGACAGTATTATTGAAGTTTGAATTCTGAATTAAAAATGATATGAAAGTTTGGGGGTTTGATAGAAGAGGTGAAGTTGATAGCAGTAGGAGATGTTTTAAAATTATAAATTTTGCTTTCCAATTAAGGTTGCAATAAGTCATGGTAAGAATTAACCTGATGTTTTTATTAAAATTCATAAGTTGGCCTGACTGTCCTCCCAGTTTTTGGACAGAAAACTGTCCTGATATTGTTACTTTTGATTTATTTTGCACAGATCAATATGTTTAATATTGATACTTTAATACTTTATTTTCCAGCATTTGTGCTAAATAGAGTGTTAATATTTTCTCATCAGCCAGACTGTGAAATTCCAAACAATCAATGTGCACGAGAGGATTTTTTTAGCATTTTTCTATGTATTTTTAAACTCCCTGAATTTGTGCTGTGCATACTGAGCCACATTAAAGGACTCCCTGGGTCTGAGTGCCTTTTAATCTGATTTCAGTTGCAGGGTGCACAGGTTCCAGCAGCCTGGGGAGCAGTGCTGACTGCTTCAGATGCAGCACTGATGCCTGTCCTACTTTTGGATTTATTCTATCCCTCAATTGCCTTCTCCACAGCACCTCCTGTCCTGAAATAAACACTGCCAACTCCTCTCTATTTAAAAAAAATATTGTATATATTTCTTTAGTGCAAAGGAATAATACTACTTAGAGTTCCTCAGGCTCTTTACAGCAATGTTTGTAATTATTTTGCTTTAGAAAAGGAATTTTCATTCATTTTCATTTGTGTGTTTATTTATTGTGCACTGCTAAAGTTCTTGCTGAGCTTCCAAAGTTCTGAATATGAGCTAAGTGGATGCTTTCAAGTAGCTGAATAATAATTGAGGACCTCAACATGTGGGAAAACTGGACTCTTTTCTCATTTTTTTTCCTGTTTTTTTCTCCCCCTTTTTCTGAAGGGCATTTTTTTCCCCTTCTTGTTACCACACTTTGTATGCTGGGCTTTACTCTGATATTTGGCACCTGCATCAAACTCATCCTATCTGAATCTTTTTGATAATTAAAGAGAGCAAAACAGAAAAGGCTAGATTTTAAAATTTCACCTCTTTGAGTTTTATTTTTCCATTTTGGTCCCAAGGGATGCAGAGCCATGGAATGAGTCTCTGCCACTTGCCCAGCTGGGGCCAGGCTGGGCTCTTCCCTTCAGTGTTCATAAACCCTCCTCTGCTTTTTTAAATTTAAGGAGAGTGATATGAGTGGAACCCATGTGGATGAAAGTGCAGGAATAGAGCCACGAGGAAGAGCAGTGAGGAAATCTGTCTATCAATATTTTTTTTTAATTTTTTTTTTTTTGGTACATAGCAGTGTTGTGGTTTTCCAGTCACCACTTTTCAGGAAAAGTCAGGTATGCAAATTTAAGTTACTATGAGAGAGGCATGCAGAAACAATACTGAAAGCACCCTTCCTCCTCCCACTCCTTTTGCCTTGTTTTTTCTTTTTTTTCATTTGCTTGTAAAAAGAAACAGAAGGAGAGATCTTTCAGCACGGTATCAAAGTGCAGGGGGCTGTTAATCACTTACACATTTTCAGCTGGAAATAGAAAATCATCCTGGCTGTTCACTTCTGTGATCAGCCAGGGAGGTCACTCTGGGAACTGCAGGGCACTGTTTTGTTCCTGTTTTTATCTGGATCAGGAGGGAGGGAAAAGCACTGTAAGTTGGTTTAAAGACAGTTTAAATGCACAGATGTGAATACTTTGGTAACCATCATGTCACATGAATCCTAGACACTGTCCAAACATCAGGGTTAGCCTAGAAAAAATATTGTTATTTATTTTGCTACCTGAGTTGTTAGTGTCTCCTAAAATCTCTGTTTACAGCTGAGCTTAAATGTGGTTTAATTCTGTTTGTAATAAAAAATGCTTGAAAAATCCAAAGCTATCACACTGCTTATGAATTGGAACACACAGTTTTTTTAAACAGAAATACAAAATGACAACGTTGTAGCATATCAGTGGGTGTGATAAATGGAGAAGCTGCTTTATCCAGAGCCAAAGCTCCTTGGGAATCTGTTTGCAGTAATGTGGGGGCCTGTGTATATTCAGCAATCTCTTCTCCAAAACAGCACCCACATTTACTGAAGGGTTGTGTAGAGCAGCAGAGGGCAAAGCTTCTGAAGCATTGCAACAAACACAGAGCCCTGGAGAGCTTTGTGATTTCAGAAAGCAAAAATCAGCAGGGGATTGGAAATGCAGGTGACAGAAAAGTGCAGAGAGGTGGCACAGGTGATGGCACAGGGAGCTGCTTAGGGCAGTGCCACAGAAGGTGCTGGCCAGGAAGGGAGTGTGGAAACAGAAGTGCTGATGTCCTGAATGTTCTGAACAAGCTGGATCAGCTGTGTGCCAGCTTTATCCAACAGTTTGATTTCTTGATCTGTGTTTTTTGTGTAAGCCCTTTGTAACAGAAGGTTTGACACCAATGCCCTGTGGTGAGCACCTACCCAGTAAGAATCCATCTGTCCTGCAGGGCGTGGTGTTTGTTTGCAGAGTTGAAGGCAGGGCCCTTTCCAAGAGGATTCTCTGCTGAATTTGCCAAAACAATGTGTTTACCACAGGGTCAGAGCTCTCACCAGCACAGACAGCAATACAGCCATGCCCAGGCATTGCTGCTTTTAGGAGTGGACCAAAAAAACCTCACTGTGCTGCTGTGTGTGGATGGACAGGCTCATGTGAGAGGTTTTTGATGTATTTCTTTGTTATATCATGTGTGTGTGATCCAAATGAAGTCCATGCACAAACACAAGAGCTAATTGTGCAGCAGGTTGGTTGGGCAGGTAAGAGAAATGCCAGCACTTAACCAGGCTTTGCTCCTCAGGCCCAAGCAAGGAAACTTCATAAATTTGAGGGAACATCTGCTGATAAACTCTGCAAGTTTTCCCCTGTCTTCCCCCTGGGTCATAAGAACTGGCACAAAAATTTACATCTTGGTGATTCCTGGTGAAACAAAAGAGCAGAGTGTGCTCCCCTTGGACTACCAGGGACACAAAGGGAATTTTCCTGAGGCCAGCCTGGTGCTTGCAAAGTGTGAGAGGAGGTAAAGCATGGAGAGAAATCATCTGTCTGTCTCCTGTGCTGAAAGATGTGCTGCACTTCCTGACTGAGGAAGTGTAAAAGGAGCCAGATGTGAAATGTTTTGGGAGGGTAGGATGTGGCAGCCCAGACTAACAGAGCTGCATTTGGTGTGAGGCCACAGAGGAACAGGGATAACCCCAAGCCTGCCTGGGGAGGGATAGCTAGAAATGGTTTTCTCACCTTTGAAATCCTAGAATAATGATACATTTTGCTTCCATGGCAGTTTCTCGCCAAAATGCACATTTATTTTTAAACCAAGCACCACCATATGAAACACATGGAAATAAGTTGCTATAACTGTTCCTGGTGTGCAAACTTTTGGAACATATGGAAGCAAATACTGCACAAAACCCCAGAATTTCTGCTGTGCACACCCCAGGCCTGTGATGGGATCAAGATGCTTTGCAAGGCTGCATCATCCCCCTGCCTGGGGCACAGCCTCACACTGAGCATCTCTGAGCAGCTCAAACAGCTCAGGGTGCACAGAACTGGAGTTGAAATGACACAGAGAGAGAGAAAGACTTATTGACTCTGATGAATTAAGCAGGAAAAGAAACACTTTATTTACATGACGTGTTTATTTATAGAATTTTAACAATGACAATTGGACAGTGAGGATAAAACCTTTTGATCTTACAGGTTTTATCATTAGTTCTTAAATTTTCCCTTCTTCCAAAGAGGAATGCAAACATTCATTATTTATAAGAAATAGTGTGAGAAAGTGTAAAAAGAACCTATTAACAGTCAGAAGGCTGAGAACACAAAGGCAAAACAGAACAACACAGTGATAAATGAGTGCAGGAAGGTGAAGCAGCTCCCTCTGCTCCCCAGAGCTTTTTCTACCCTGGCTTGCAGGTGAGCCCTGGCAGGGCTCAGTGCTGGCCCAGACATCTCCTGTGAGCCTCTGGCAGCTCCTGAGCTGACAGCTCTGCTGATGCTCACCTGATAAGGGCTCAGCCTTTTATGCTGGGTTAATTTGAGCAGCATTTAATTCTTGCAGAAGCTTGGCATAGCTAAAAGGCTTGGCAGCTTGAGTTATAAACCGCCATGAATTTGAGAGAAGTTGATTTAGTTTATTTTATGGCATGCCAAAAACTCTATTTAAAGTGCCTGACCTCAAGATGCAACCAAAAAGAAAGTTCCTCTGATCTTCTTTGGCACCATTTTCAGACTCTTTCAATGTAAGGAAATATTTTGTTGATGTCTACCATCCTCTTAAATCTGAAATATGCAAGGAATGAAAGGCTCTGATTATCAGTAACAACATGAAACTTTAGTGGATTTGTTTCTGTTCCCTGACCTGAGTTCTTGACTTGTTCCTTCGTGTCATGAAATGAAATGTCTCTGACATATCAACAGCACATACTGGAGTGCTTTTAGTAATGCTTTTTTAGAAGAGACATTGCCTACTAATCCAATCTCTGTTCATTAAGATGAGCAGTTTATTAAAATCTTTACTTCATTGAGGCAGAACTCCTCAGCTAAAAGAGAAAAATACTTCTTGGCTTCTTTATTAGAATTTTCAGGTTTGCTATAATGATTTTTGTGTGGGCTTTAGGAAAATAAAGCCAGTGTGACATGAAATAGCATCTTACATTATGCTTACTGAGATGCTAAGATGCAAGCACTTCCAGATGGAAATATCCTTTATTTGATTGAAGAGAAGTAGTTAATTTCAGGAGCTTTAAATCAGAGAATGGTAAAAACATTGTGTGATGTATTTTTCTATGAGTCCTGGGCAGCTCTGAGAGCAGGTATTTTCCTATCTGTTTCTTCTTCCAGAAGCATCCTTATCTCTATGGCTTTGAAGTTCTAAAGAGCAGCCACTATTGCTGTTTATTGTAAGTATTGTGAAAATACACTCCAAAATATTTTAGACTCTCACTTTCAAGCACATCTTTCCTAACAGTTTCTAAAAGGTTTGCAAGTTTGAATGCTGAGAATTTGCTTCTTTTCTATTACTTACCAACCACTCCTGTAAATTCAAGTTTAGTCATATCATGGTAGTGTGATAAATTCAAATAAGTTTTTCTGGCCTATGTTCTTCCTTGAAAAGGATGAGCTGGTTTTCATGCATATGTAGAAATTTTGTTTATTTTATTTACTTTACCTGCAGCCTACACACGTGACATTGAACACTGGCAATGAAAATTGTTTGATAAATCTTTTACCCCAACTCACTTTTTTTTTTTTTGTTTGATTTCATCACAGCACTCCACAAAGAGAAAGTGCAGCTCTTGAATCTGGAGGCTGCTTGTTTAGAAGTAGTTTTATGGGGCTGGAGTTTCTGTTTGGCTCTTTCCCAATCTCTCATCTCTCTTCCTGAGCATTTTTACATCATAAACTTTGTGCAGAGCGAGGTGTGCTCTGATATTCTCTGTATCCCATTCCCTGTCACTGAGTGCTGCAGGAAGAAGTGCCCAGATAATCTAATTGAAAATTAATGAAGAATTTACTTTTTATGGAAGACACTAGCACTCAGTTTGCTGCACAGCAATAGCTCTGATATCCTGTCTCAAACAAGCATGAAAGCAGCAGAGCCTTTTTTATCTCACTAGTCAGCAGCAATCACTCCTGACTGCACACCAGAGACAGATCTGCTGAGTGCAAAGGTGCCATTTTTATGTTGCTATTTGCCAGACCAGAACTACTGACTTTACTCTCAAACATTTACTCTATTTATTTTAGAGATTGGTTGGTACTCTTCCAGGAGAAAAGTAGAAACCTATTTGAGGAGAATCAGCATCCGGGAAAAATGCTTTGAGCCTGCTTTTAGAAGTTACTTCCTTTATTTCCTCCATTATTTCAGTATTTATCAGACAGCTTCAAAGAAACTTTCTGTTTAAGTCACCTTTATGCCACCCTAGAGCTGCTGATAAAGTACCTGTGGTAAAATAACCATCAGCCTGCTTAGAAGTGAAGCAAGCTGGGCATAGCACAGGACCAGCAGAGACTTTTCAGACACTTCATTTATTCCTGGCTTTGCTTTTTTTTGTACATGCTAATTTTCTTGGCTTTATTTTTATCGTTAACCAGTGGCCAGAGGTACAAGAAGGCTGTTATGGTTCTGTTGGCAAGCACATGAGAAGATTCAACTTAGCTGTAAACAGGCTCTGAGTTATGATGGAAAGAGGAAATAGAGGGAATTAATTACATTCGAGTAATATTTTGTCTGGATGCTGTAAGAGGTCCTGGATTTGAGGTTGCTTGTTGGAAAGAATAATTGCCACCAGTTTCTAAATACATGTTTTAACACAAGGATAGCTGTGGGGGCAGAGAGAGGGAGAAACAGGTTCAAGAGGAATGAGGGGAGGTGAGATGGGCATGGGTTGATGCAGAGTTTTTCCTGGGAGCCTGCTGCAGCCACTGGGATTGCAGTGTCTGGGGCAACTATTCCTTTATTTAATTATATTCTGTGGCTTCTGGCCCAGCTTGTCATTTTGGGATACCCCAAGTCTTGATGGCGCATGTGACATACAGAAAAAATTTGCTCAAAATTAATTTGAGATTGTTTCTCTTTATGGTAAAGCAGTCAATGTGAAGGTAAGGATTCTTGTCTGTGAAAAAAGAAAAGAATCTGAGACCTGACTGTGCAGAAGTTTGTAAGTCATCTCTTCAGGATATGGAGAGGCTGTCTGAACTCACTTCCATGCTATTGACAATTTTTGCTTCTTGGAGGACAGGAGACAAAAAGAGACTTGGAAAGGACAAAAATACAAATAAAGCAAATCCTAAGATTGACCTGCAAAAGCTTGAAGTGGTTTATGCCAGTGTGCAATACAGGGGACAAAGTGGGGGGTTTGTGAATTTAGAAGCAAACTCCTCATCCATTCCTTCCCCCTTTCCTTTTCTGGGTTGGTTGGTTTGGTTTTTGTTTCAGTAGTTTGATGTTTCTGAGGTTGTTCACGCTGTTGCTTCCTTGACTTGAGGAAGGGATTGTTGGGGGGCCAGGGAGTCTCAAATAGTTGTTCTTGGAACTATTGCAACTTCTTTTAAGTTGCAAGACTTAAATGTTTTTAATTACGTTGGCTTTGTCTTCAAAATGTAAATTTAGTACTTAAAATCAAATAGTGTTTTTAAAGACTCTTTCTTCATCTACTCTGACCTCCTCCCACCACCAAGGTCACTCAGCTGTACTGCAGAGAGGAAGTGTGGAAGGAAAAATGTTTTCAGTTTGCCAGGAACCACTGCAACCTCAAGGGGTTTTGAGCAGTGGGGTCATTTTAAGAACTGTGATTTGTTAAATCACAGTTAAACCTGGAATTTGTTCAGAGCATTCTTGCTGGTAGAGAAGCAGTTATTCCAGTTTCTGGTATGGTCAAAGTGTGAACAGCAGAATTGTTCCTCTCTTTTGGACACACCTTGTAAGGCTTTCAGCACTATCCAGGGTGACCATTTTCCAGCTTGTTAACTTAGGAGGGTTTGTTTTTGCACGTGGGAGCCATGACAAACGGCACTGTTGGATGGTCAGAGCATTAAATAATGCACAGCCTCCTTACTGCAGCCTGGATGTGCATGGCAAATCCAAGGAGACAAAATCAGACTCCTTGAGGTGCTGCAGCTCTTACTTAAATCTGCATGTATGTATATATGAATGATGCTAATGCCAAGCAATTCTATCAATTCACAGCCTGACAGATTGTCCATGCTGCATGGGAAATGTTAATTCTCTGCTCCACCTCCCTTCCCCCCATAGCAAGGCCTGGGTGAAGGGGGATGTATAAACATCTGCACAAGGCTGCTCCCCATCCAGATGTGTCTTCCTGCAGGGACATCTCTGGGTCACCAGGTGTCCTGGTCTCAGCTGGGATGGAGCTCACTCCACTCCAGCAGCCAGTGCAGAGTTTTGGGGCTGGGCTGAGATGTTTTGGCTGCTGCTTACCCTGAGCCAAGGACTCTGCAGTGTCCCTGCTCTGCCAGCCAGGAGAGGCACCAGAGCTGGCAGGGAGCATGGCCAGGACAGCTGACCTGAGCTGGCCACAGGGATGGATATTCCATACCCTGGAGCGTCATTCCCAGTATATAAACTGGGAGGAGCTGGCTGGGAGGTGCCCATGGCTGCTGGGGGACAGGCTGAGCATCTGGCAGCAGTGGGTGAGCAACTGCATTGTGCAATGCTTGTCTTTCCTGAGTTCTATTTCTTTGCCTCTTTAATTTCATTTAAAAGTCATTACTATTACTATTACTATTA
>VXBI01001826.1:1953796-2118241 GCA_013397375.1 Toxostoma redivivum | reverse complement strand
GGCCCAAGTCACAAGATGGACTGGTCAAGGTTCCAGTTAACATCTCTTCTGATTTCTGTGAGTGTATGCAAATGGATGCTCTAAAGTTAGCATTGATTTTCCAGTCTCTATACTCCTTGTTATTTTATGTTTCTCTGGCATGCACCAAAAGCAACCTTTGCACAAGCGAGAATTTATTGACACACATTGTCTCTTTTTCTATCCTGTTAGCCCCATGGAAGTTTGGCTAAGACTCCAAACAGCTTACACTAAAATATGTGGTTACTTGGGCCAATAGCCAGGTAATTAATTGTAATTTCAAATATTAGCTTGCTCCTGTTAGCTACAATGTACTTGGATATTTAGCAAGTACATTAGAAGAGGCATAATTTGTTCACATTATGAATGTATTTTTGTGAAAATTACCACTAGGAACATGTTTTTGAACTCTTACGATTTTCTTTCAAATCTGTCATAGAAATATTCCCACACTAGAACCCCCCTGTAGAGGCAAAAATGGAAGGAAAATCCTTGGAGATATTTTTTCCTTTGTTGATTCCCTCTAGTCAGTCAATAGCTCTGTCCTGTGCAAATGGCTGCAGGAGTGAATTCCATACAGACCCTTCTTCAAAGATCTTACCTTGCGAGAAAATGACATGGAAGTAAAATATAGCCTGAGCCTGATTCCTGTTCCTCAGGTAAAGGAACTGAGGAAAGCTCAATGTTTGTGTTATCTAGGCTTCTCTGCCCATGTGCCTCAAGAACTGCAGTATATATTCTTGTGGATAGCTGAGGGTTATTCCCTCTATCTCCCTCTCTCCAAAGTTTAAATAGGAAATTGAGGATACACATCAGTTGTAGATGATTCATAACTGAGGAAGCCAAATAAGCCAAAATGTTCCAAAGTAGATAAACACTCTGATCTTTATTTGGTACCTGAATGGAAACAACATGATCTTCAGAGCCTTGGCTGTCTCAAGTGATTCTAAGGGGGCTGTTCCAAAGGGAGGCACTTGTTTTTTCTGATAAACGAAATAGGGTTTTGGTGCTTAGCTACAATCAGCTGGCTTATTTGGGATACTTTAATCCAAGTATTTTTATCTGAAACTGCCTCATTTCTTGTTCTGTCTAATGGAAGGAACAATGCAAATATTTTGCTTTCCATCAGCTGTCTCCTAAATAATATGCATATGGGATAGCTGTAATTGTTATACTTCCCCATAAAAGTCCAATCAGTTTGAAGATCTCTGAATGTTTGGTGCCCTTTTTTTTACTATACTTGTATGATAAAGAGCTAATGAATGCTGTGAAGTTTGGAAGAAATGTACCCCATCAATGCACCTTAGTTTTTGATTAACCAAGAAAGATTTCTCCTGGCCCCCTTCTCTTTCTAGCAATAACAGAGAGGTCTTGGATTGCTGATGCTTTGCAAGAGATCTCCACACTGACTTGTGTGCAATTTGTAAATCGCACTACAGAAACAGACTACGTTTATATTGAACGAGGGCAGAGGTAAGCTCCCGGTCTCCTGAGAGTGGCAGTACTCAAAATGTCATTCAGACTATTTTCTGGTTTGTTTTGGATTTAAGTAATTGTTTTGGGTTTTTTTCATCCTAGCAGTAAAGATTTAGAGAGAAGGTGCAATTTTTCATTTTTCTTTAGATATACTGTTAGTTACATCAGCTAATAGGCTGCAGGAATAAATGTGTGTGTGGATTTAAAGATAATGGGCTGTAATTCAAAATAAGAAATTTTCCTTAGTTGTAAAAATTTAAATAAATATAATTGTTTCAGGTTCTTTGCTTAACACTTTATACTACTTTGCCTTAGTTTGATATAGTCAATTTACTGGTTTAAAATTTGCCATCCTCATCATAAAGGCTTTATTTCCCTTCCACCATGTCATTTGGCAGCTTTCAGAAGTGTAGATATCTCATACCAGTGACTGCATGTCCCCCTGCTGTGGCTATATATCTAGAGAACCTTGGTGACATAATCAATACATCTATATATTTGTATTTGCTAAATGTGATCTTTTTGGTTATTGATTGCTCATTTTTAGCTGCTGGTCTTACTTTGGAAAGATTGGAGGACGTCAAGCAGTAGGCCTGGTGAAAAATGGTTGCATGGACAAAGGAGCAATTCAGCATGAAATGAACCACGCACTGGGTTTCATTCACGAACAGGCACGGAGTGATCGGGACAGGTTTGTCAAGATTATGTGGGAACACATAGTGGCAGGTATGTCCACTAAATCTTAAGAGAAAATATATACTTACAGTTAAAGGAGAATGTTTCTCCTGTGAACAACAATGCAAATAAGAACTGTGATTAATGTTGGCTGAATTGCAGCAGTACATTCAGTGTGATGGAATTTCTTGTTCAGTGTTTGTACTAAGGGAATTTCTGTGGCTACACCTATGGCAGTGTGAAAGATGCAGCCTAAAAGTAGCTCTATTATTATTTTGATTGAACCCCTATCCCAAAATACCAGCATCATCGGGATTACAAAATGTTGTTGCAAAGACTTGGCCAAGAGGCAAGACTATGGGACCCTGAAATCAGGGGGGTGAAGTGTGACATTGAAGATCATGTTGGGGAATCACACAACAATTCTATCCCAGGAAAGTCATGGAAATAGGGGAAGGCAGCAGTAGGCATCTTGGCAGTGAGTGAAATGCTCATATCCTAAAATGTGTATGAACAAAGGGCTCAGTGTGGAGGCACTGGAACCACATGCAACCATTAGCATTTGCAAAATTCTGAGACCTGGCTTGATGTGAGAGGAAAGACTGCAATTATTGCCTCCTTGTGGACAGGATCATATACACATGAAAAGAAGGAGCCATGGGAAGCATTAAGGAGTGGCAATTCTGTAGAGGAAAAACAAGTGAATACTATTTACAGAAAGGAATGCAGAATGAATAGTTTGGGCATGTGCCCATGATCTGTGTGCTGGGAACATGGGCTCATCATATACAGGAGCTCCAGGCTCTGGGGAGGAAAGGGTAGAGAGAATGGCAAGAGAAGGGAAAGGGAAAGTGAGAAAGTGGTACATAGAAGGAAAATACCAGAAGAAGGTATACAGGGAGTCACTTTTCTGACAGCTGTTAGAGAGCTGAGGAGTAATCCATAACAATTGTAAAAATACAATGGTCTATTTAGTTCATTATAGAAAATAATAGTAAATGAGGCTGGACAATTAAATACCAAATTCTATTAAGTCTCTTCAACAAGTAAGATACTCAACTACTCAATATCATGCACAGCTAAAAATATATCCATCTTTTTCTCCAGATGGAACTTGATTGTTTTTATTGCAAATTCCTAACACACTGTTCTCCAAACTTTCGTCAGCTATTCCCATGATATCCTAAGTAAATTCCATTTGTTTTGTTCTTTATTGAGGTTTCAGCTCTGGTGTTAAGGTGTAGTTTTGTTGTTTGCCATTGTACTACAAGGGTGTGCCATGTTTGAAACATCAGCAAATGATGTGCTGGGAAAGAAGTTGAAAACATGAAGTTATATACACTAAACACATATAATCTTACAATAGTTTTGCAAAGGGAACTCCACAGGTTCAGCTGTCCTAATTCCTGAAGGATTACAGATGTAACCAAGTTCTGATTCAGGTACAGTATCATGGAATGATAAATGAGGAGAAGAGGTATAGAGGACAAGGCTATGCCAAAGGAGATGAGGTGTATCATTGGTGTTTTGAGTGTTCACCATGGGTGGAAAATGAGATGATTGGTGTGGCAAGGGAGTTGGAATGCAGAGAGTGCAGCTCAAGCACTGTAGGGAAAAATGCAAAGATATGCAGGGAAAAGGAAATGGAGAAAGAGCTATGTTCATGAGGACTGTAATGTAAAAACATGCTGCTGTTAGCAGTGCTGATGGCAGAGCTCCTGCTGACCTTGGTGATGCAGAACCAGACCTTTTCCAGCATCTCAGCACTCTCACACAAGCTGTTTTCCTCCTGCCAGGAGTTTCATATTGTGAATGTTTTCTGGGTTTTGTTTTTACCCAGCAATTTACCTTGGAAGCCATCCTACTTCTTTGTTTTGACAAAATGCAGCCTGATTGGTTGCTGTCCACGTACCTACTTGAAACTCAGCTTGTTTTTCCTATACTTTTGGGAAAAAAAATATATTCAGAGTCTTCAGCCATAGTTTCCTTTTCAGCTCTTCTGAGTCATTGCACTTACATTCTGGCAGAGGCAGATTTTTTTTTTCTTTTTTGAGAGTGGAAAAGATGGGGTAGATCCCCAAACATGTGCAGGTCTAGACAGCCAGATCTCTTTGGCATATGATGAGATAGGTAGTAGTTTGCTGGCAGCACCTCAGTCCAGCTAGGATGCTGTCACATTTTCTTTATTTAGCAAACTAATTCAGCAAAGCATTTCTGTGCCAAACAGTAGCCATATGCTTCAATGTTTCACCACGTTTGAACTATGTTCTCTGTTCATCACCTCAAAAAAGCTGCATGCTTGCTGGTAATTCTTTCTGAAGTCAGTATGGCAGATAAGAGAGGCTGAGATTAAAACAGAATCAGAAGGGCCAATGCTGTTGAGAAACAGTTTAAGCCTTAACTGAGTTTTACAGTTATGAAAAGCTACAAATTCATGTTTATCCCCAAATTTTCTGTTAATTGGGATTTCAAATCTTCTTTTGGCATCTGTTAGCCCTCAGCCCAGGACCAGTGCTGAAGGACATTACTGGCTTAGATTTGCTCTGGTTGCAAGCCTGCCAGCTGAGTTGTGTAGATCTCAAGGATGTCCAACTTTGAACTCCTGCCCAGATTGTCTGTGGTTTACAAACCACATTTGTAGATACAGTAATGAAGGTACAGAACTTGAAAGGAATGTTTAGTGGCTATGGCTTTAGTCTCAATGCCAGGCTGGCTGCATTCAGCTCCCTGCTCTGACAGTGCTTGTTTGCCTGTCTCACCATGGAGAAGAGACCCAGCATGTAATTCATATTCATGATCTCCAGGCAGTGAGAAAAAGAAGTGCCTTCTTCACATGAAACTCCCTCCAACTGTGTCCCTCTTTCTTCCCCTCTCCTCTGACTATCCTGGGAGCCTTGATGAATAGGTTCAGTGTCTAACTTGGAGAAATAAAGCTAGGTGACATGAAATCCAGTCTCTGTCCCTGGACCCCAGCCCTGTAACACCTTCTCATCTCATATTGGCTTTTTAAGGCTAAACAGATGAAAAGTGATGAGATGCTCAGCAGCTGTTCTGATAGAATTTTTTTTTTTGCTTCATGTGAGTCATATCACTTCACTCTAGTCACTGCTGATGGGTTTGACCAGACACAAAGCCAGAACATGTCTGGTAGCATGGGCTCTGGGGCAAGTAACAGGGAAAATGTGTTCCTTTCTTTTGAGGCAATCCTATGGTGGAAGGACTCAGCAAGGCATTACCTATGCATAGTTCTGAATTTTTCATCTTGATGGTCAGCCAGATTTCCCTCTCAAGGTATAGATGCAGCTTTGGGGACATAGGTTGGATGCTTAGAGTATTCAAGATAATACACTGAAGTATATTTGGAGATACCCTAATGAAGATGGACAGAGGAACACTTCTGCTTGAAGAGTAGGATGCATTCATTGATTATATCAAGACTTAGTTGATTAACTTTATATTCTGAAACCTACGAAAATTTATGGTGGTTTTGATAAATCCAGGATCTCATACAAACACGTGTTAGTATCCTATGTTACTCTTTGGATTATGACAGCAGGCAGTGTACTATTAGTAATAATTGTTCTGACTGAAATATTGATTTCCTGCCTTACAGGGGAACAAGGGAACTTTGGAAAAATGAATTCCAAAAACCTGGGCCTTCCCTATGACTACTCTTCAGTGATGCACTATGGCGCGTAAGTTGTTAGCTGAGACATCTTTTCAAAGCAGCAAATAGCTTTCAGATCTTCTGCTCAGATCCAGGAAGAAGTCGCTCTGTGCAGGGAGTGACTTTTACTGTTCATTTAAAATTGAATGCATGGACATAATTAAGGGTGAGCATACTTCCTATGTCAGCAGGATTCCTGAAAAACAAGAGTTGATATGGAGAGAAACAAAACATAGAACAACATTTTCTTCCAATGTACTCTTGCCTCTTGCTGAAGGCCTTTGACATGGCTGTGGCCCAAAGACTAACTCTAGTGAATCACTGATCTAAACCAGTTCTGAAGTTTAAATTATTTTGTAAACATAGTAACAGCTGATCATAGACAACAACATTCAAGTATAGAGGCAAGAAAGAAGGAATTCTTTTATATCATTGAGATGTTGTATGCTGCTTTATGTTAATCTGGGAACACTAAGACTGCATGTTAGTCCATAATGTGCAAGCTTGTATCATATACCTTCTCCTTTATTTCCACAAGCAAGTAACAACTTTGGAACAAAACCATGAAATAAAACTGGACTAGCAGAAGGCAGGAAACTGCAGATAGCAAATAGGCAATTAGTAATTGAGACAGAACTATTTCTTCTCCTCTGCCTCAGGAACCAAGAACGTGAGATTTGGTCCATTTTGCTGGACATTGGTGAAAGGCCTTTTCACTCAGGACAGAGCAGCTTTTTCTGCTTGCTTGCTTGCTTTCACCTGCTGAACACCAAAGAGCTGCCATGCTGGTCCTCTTCAGGGAAGGCTACTGGTTCTCTGAGAAGTTTCTTGTCCATTTCCATTAAAATTCTGTTTATGTGGTACATGAAAAATGATTATGCAGTTAGAGAACTTCCCTGTCTACAAAAAGCAATCTAGAAATGTGATTTCCTTATTTCTACAGGTATGATTTCTCCAGAAGTCCAGGAAAACCAACTATTGTACCAGTTCCTGACCCCTCTACACCTATTGGGCAGAGAGAAGGGCTGAGTAACTTGGATGTAGCTAAAATCAACAAGCTCTACAAGTGCAGTAAGTGCTGTAGATAGAAGGCATGTGAATACAGTTGATGTCTGTAAGCACTGACAGACATCCCCCAAAGGAACATGGTCCACAGTCCCTTCCCTACTTCTCTCACCCTACAATAGGAAACAGAACTGTCCCTGTGCCAAACTGCTGCCTTCTTGGAAAGGACAATTTCCTTTCAATAATTCACTCTCATTTTGAGTTATCCTCACCTAATCCCTGCTCTTTGAGATAAGCAAAATCCATCAGAGAACTCATGGTTGCTGCCTCTGTCAAATTCTTATTTCAGGAAAGCTCTGAATGTTGCAAAGCAGGTAAGCTCTCCTCAGCCATGAGTATAGCTTAGAGTCATGTGCATCAGTAGTGCCATCAGTGTCATCATTTGTGATTTCTCTTAATTACAAAATCACTGCAGGGCTGTAGGCATGGGTGCCATCCAGCCTGATCAGAACACCTTTGAGGAGACAATCACAGGCATTTTGTATAGATATCCACTTTCTTGCCACATCCATTTCTTAACTTATCCCTATGGTATCTTAAGGTCTACAAATATCTAGCATTCCTCTGTAAACAGAAACTTCAGCCGGGATGCACAGAACAGTTATAACATCATGCTTCTGCACTGCACAGGTTTTGCTTTAACTCCCAGGAAAAAGGCTAATTGATTTATATGATATTTGACTTTTCTGAGATGTTATTCAATTAGTTTCCACCAAAACAGCAGGAAGCATTAACAAGACCTAAATATAAGTGTACTAAATTCTGCTCTTGTGTTAGAACTTAGTTAGATAATTAGAATTTAGAAGCAATCAGCATTCTTTCAGTTGGATTGTTAGGTACAGAAACCATTGCTGAGAGTGGTTCCTCCAAATTCACAATGCAGATAAGACAACTTTACAATTTATGTGTCTCAAAGATAGTGATAATAAGTATTTATGATATTTATTCTTGACAGTGGGCCTGGGAATGAATCACACTTCAATACCATTACTATGTATTTTCATAATTAAATATGTATGTTTTGGAAGAAAGGGATTAAATTTTAAAAAAGATAAAAACTCAAGGACTAAAAAAGCCCATAAAAAGTCTGGTTGTCTCAGGAAAAGTAGGAAGCAAGAAAAATGTCATAAATTCCTATAAGCAGGTGTCATATATTCACATTTTGTAATTTGGGGAGTTACATAAAATGCAAAAAAAATGAAGATATGGAAAGACAAAAGTCAGATTATATCAGACTTTGTATATCAGTCACTAAGTCTGTAGGTCAATTTCAGTGCTGTCTGTCACTGTTTTCCCTCAGTGACTACCTTTCTTTGCTTTGACAAAATCTTGTTTTCAAACTTGATTTTTGTGTACACTTATGAATACACACAGTTGGCTGATGGAAATTGATGTACTGCTGTCATTGAAAGTATGTCTGTGATTGAAGTTAAGGAAGTTCACAAAAGATGCAGGCCTTTTTTAGTAAACTAAAATATGTGAGCAAAGCCCTATTGTCTTTAAAAAAACATTAGTAGCTGAAACAGGTTAAGTATCTTAACTACCTTTATTTCACTTGCAGGTTTTCAATAACTTTTACCCCAGAAACAGCAATACAGTTGTAAGCATTATCATTAATTTATACAAGCTTGACTGCTGCAAATGATTGGAAAGACTTGTCAAGCGTTATGGGAATATTTTTGTGCAGTTTTCATTCTCTTCAATGCTCTTTGATTCTTCCCTTCAGATTGCTGTAGCTCTGTGTTGCCTAAACCCAAAGGCTCGTTCTCCTCTGTCAATTACCCATCCCCATACCCGAACAATAGCAACTGTCTGTGGTTGATCCGCATCCGCCGAAGTAAGGTAATTTTTATTAGGAGAAAATAGGTTTGAACCACAGTATCCAGGCTACACAGCATTATTTTGTTACCATAAGTAACATCTGGGAGTCAGTTTCAAGGATCGAGACATTTATTTTGTTATGCAGTAAATGAAAGTCTCAATAATTTTCATGAGAATTAAGACTATTATAGGGATTATTTCACTCAATTTTTATCCAGTTCGTATTGGATGGCTTTTCAAAGACAAGCAGTAGTGAAACATCAATCTCTGGGATCTCAGTAATAGGACAGCTGGGTGGAATTCTGTGCTCTTTTTATATAGAAAGTAAGGTTTCAGTAGCACATGGATAGTAAAATGAATATGAAGGCTCACTTCATATTCAGGTAGATGCCTTGAGACTTTCCCTGTGTATAACAGTAAACCAAACTATAGCTTTTTTGTTTCTCCAGATTTTCCTGCAGTTTGAGGCTTTTGATCTCCAAGGCTCCTTAGACTGTTCTTCTGACTATATAAAAATTTACAATGGGAACAGCAAGAGCTCCCCTGTCTTGCTGGACAAGTACTGTGGGAAGGGTCCATTGCCCTCCTTAGTAGCATCTGGATCGACAATGCTGGTAGAGTTTGCAAGTGATGACAGCATTACAGCCACAGGATTCAGAGCCTCCTACAACAGGGGTATGAACACTCCTTTACAAAGCTTGGAGAACAGCATTAGCAGTATTTGTACAGAAGAACTGAAAATTTGTACTATTACACTACAGAGCAGGTCTTTTCGCTGTCATTCTTCACACTTTCACAGCAATTGGAAATGCAGGTTAGGCAGTGATGGGTCTGAAGGCTCACAGGAAACTGAAAATGGGATGTTGCATGGGTGTCATGTTAGTTATCCTGAGATCTCACTCACATTCTTCTGAGAGCCTCTGTTAAGCTTCTTCGTATCTCCAGAATAATGTCTTTAAATAAAAACAATGCAATGACTGAAATTAATAGGAGCAGTGCAGCCAAAGAGCACAAAGACTGCAGAATCAACAAGAGACCTCAACCAATGAGATGCAAAGCCAGTATCTGGGCAAGACATTCAAGGTTTTGTGGGATCTTATGCAACAGGAGAGGTAGTGACCTTAGGTACCTTACACTTTCTGAATTAAAAGCTTGTGTTATGTACACAAAACACAGTGCTTCCTGTAGGGATGTGAGGGGTGTCTTTTTTGCAAACACACAAATGCATTCTGGATTGCCAGACCAAATTCTGTTGTGCTCTGACATGCTTTCAGAAAGAAGGCAGTAGCCCAAAGTTGCCTCATTTCAACTGAAAATCCAAACTTCTTTAGAGCATAAATTGAAGAAGTCTTAGAAAAGTGTTATTTTTACTCTTTTTGCTTTATTCAATGGAATAATTTCTAGAAAGCACTAGATCTAGCTTGATAATGCAATCTTGAATACTTGACCTGATTAATTTCTGAAGAGCAGCTAGTGCCATCAGAATGCTATGCTAATATGATAACAGTTGATTGAAAAGTCAGATACAGCTTTAGATGCAGCTGTTCCCTGTCCTCCAAAGATTATTTATCAGACATGTTTCTAGTTCCTTCAGTACAGCTGCTGATACAAATACTAAGTGAAGAAACAAAGTACTTCAGCAGTAGATTTTCTTGGTAGCACATTTTTTTCTTGAAGAAATAATACAATAGGGTGCAAGCAAGCTCGTTTCTACTGACAAAACACTCTTGTTAATATATCTGTTTTTCTCCTTTACTCCTCAGTGAATTGTGGAGCCACTTTCAGAGATTCAAAGGGAGTCATCACCTCTCCAAACTACCCCAACAAATACCCCAAAAACCGAGCATGTTTCTGGGTCATTACTTCTCCAGCAGGATACAAGGTAAGGCACAGATGAATTAATTCTTGGGTTTCATCACTGTTCTCTGATTAAACCTCTGTTTCCATTGAAGAATAAGAGCTGTTATGTCACTTTTTCAGCAGACATTCTCAGAGTAAAAATCTGAAAGCAAAAATTCACTTTAAGCATTTATGCTGGATATTAGTATCTGAGGTGCTCAGCAAGGGAAAACCTTTATACATGCAAGTGAACTCTATAAATCTAGCCTGTACCACAAGGCTTTGTTCAAAATAATCCTTAGGTAAGAGCTCCCACCAGAAAACTGAAACAACACAGGTGCTGTTTTTATATTTCTCTAGAGGAAAGAATGTGAAGTGTAGAAGATCAATCTTGTCTCTTGCTTCTCCTTCCAATCCAAATACTGATGAACTAAGCAAATAATTTGCTACTAATTTGCATTGCCACATGGAATCAGGATGTGGCGCATGCACACAGAATAAAAAATGAAGCCTTCACAGAAGGAGTTTAGAGTATTTGTCATTGTTAAAAACTGGGTAAGAGAAAAGGCTGTAACCTGGAAACAAAGTGCTTTGGTTGTGTTTTCTCCAGATATCTCTCAAAATGTTATCCTTTGAGCTGGAATATAGTGACAGGTGCATCTATGACTACTTGCTCATACATGACGGAAGCCGCCCTACGTCACTTGCAGTTGGCCCTTATTGTGGGACAGAGAAGGTTGCAGACTTTACTTCCACTGGGAACTTTGTGCTGGTTGAATTCCACAGTGATTTAGCGTGGGAGTTGCCTGGATTTGTGATGAGTTATACATTTGCTAGGTAAGTACAATACAGATGGGCTTTGAAAAACACAGAATGAGAGTAAGAGTCCAGCTAGCCACAGGTAAAAGTCGATGCCACAAATTTCAGAAAAAAAAATATAGCCTGATACCTTTAACAAGCATAAAGTTTGACCTCTTGGTTTTACATCTACAGTGGTGTAATTTCCATGGTGAATCAAGGACAGAAATGTTCCTGCCCATGGGATGCTTCTGTCTGAGACTGTATGCTTTTTATTATAGTATTCTTATTGCTGGTGTTGCATGGCCAAACACAATAGCAGAGCTGAAACTATGTAAGCATCAAGAACTTTTAGTGGTAGAAACTGTGCCCATAAAAAAATTCAGAACATGGCTATGTAGCAACTTCAACCTGTATTCTGGCAAATGCTATTACCCAACCTTAATGTGCATTCCAGCATGCATACAGAAAAATCTTCAGACACATTTATTTACATTTTGAAGCCAAGATCACTTATACAGTTCATATAGGCACCAGAGCTTAGCCTGGAAATCACCACCTGACACCAAACAAGTGGTGTCGTAGTATGGTATGCCATACAGTACCTCAACTCAAAGATTTGCACTACTCCTCTGTGAGATGAACCAGGTTAGGGAACAGATTTAACTAAAGAAACTAACATTAAGAGTGGCAGGAACAAGCACTGAGGGAGAGGGAATGGAATGAAGCACCTATTGTTGTAACTTTGCCGCAGCCTGAGTCAGGTATTGAAATGTCCATAAGGTGTTACCAAAATATTTTTTTAAATGAGGCCTGAAAACCTAATGCAAAGACCACTAAATGCTGTCTTTGGAGAGCATTTTAGATGTGAAGTACGTTGTCTGTAGAGAGAAATCTTCCTCCTCTAAGGAGATGGCTGGAGTGGAGAAAGAAATCACCACTGTAAACACCTAACACTTTGCCTTGATTTGATGTATTCAGAATTAAATGTGTTTTGGTTTAGAGCAAATTTGGGAGGAAATCTTTGAATGGGGTCCCTCCAGGGAAAGGGAAAAAAAAAACCAATCTAAGCAATTTCTCCTCCAGTCGGTTTGGGAAAAAATTTCTTTGGAGAGAAGTGGAAAAAGAAACAGAACTGTTTATTTAACAGGTAACACACCTCCCAGCACAAAATTGAACAATATTAAACAGGGAAAAAACTTCTTGCTACTCTGAAGAGATGACAGGATCAGAAGAGTTCTTTCCGTGGGTTGCCCGGCTCACTCAGGCTGTTTTCAGTTCCTCCGGTGCTGGGAAATGCCACGGCCCAGGCCAGGCCTGGTGGGCCACAGGTGTGAGCTTCTGGTGCTCTTTCTAAGTTTTCAGTCCAGAGCAGGTTTAAAACAGTTCTAGGAAAAAAAGGAAAGGAGGAAAAAAAAGCAATCTAGGGAGTTTCTCTGCTTCAGCTAGCCAGAAGAAGCCACCCAGAGCAAAAGAGAGCTCTCCCTCGCTGTCCACCGCAGACAGCACAGTGCCAGCAGGAATGCGGGGGAGCCGGTGCAGTCTTTGATAACAAACCCTGCACTTCTTCTTTCCCCCTGCTTCACTCCTGGAACTAGTTTTAAAGTTGGAGAATTTAATATTTAACACCAACAGAACAGACGATTTGGGGATACAGGCATCATACAGTTACTCCAAGACAAAATGCTAGTGCCAAACTGGGAGATGCCAAAACATAATAAGAAAAGATTTTTCTGAGATTGTCTTTGTGAAGAAAAGCATGTAGAAATTGCCAATTTGTTTTCTTGGTACAGCCAAAAAATTTTGAATTATGATGACTTTGTAGCAGCGGGGTGGGAGGGGTGTAAGATCCGTAATGTTTTGCTTTTTAAGCACTGGTTAGTTTTCACCCACAGAAGAATGATAATTGATAAGTTGTGGACATCACGGTTTAGAGCTTGCTGGCATCATGGTGGGAAAGTGCATGCACAGCAGGCAACAAATATTTGTATTTCTTACAAGCTTCAATCTTCTGGCTATAAAAAGTATTCCTTCATTTAATTTGGCTCGCTACTTAGATTGGCATATATTTGAAGAATATAACCATTTCATCAGCATGACAGAAAATTAAAGTCTACTTCTATTTTTAAGCGCAGCTTCAGACTGCAAAAATGCTAATTCTTCTCCTTGAGTCTGAGGATTATGATGGAGGTGCAAAAGTAACAACCTCGTGACAACTCTCATTTGTATAACAAAGTTGAACTGGTCCCTGTTTTAAACAGACAGTGCTGAACAGCTTTGTAACTTGAGTGTTACTTTAGGTTCCCTTCCCTTGGTCTGATGTGGAGTTCTACATACATACAATGTTTTAGATATTCACCTGTATTTGGTAAAAGAACATGAACAGCATATTCCAAAAGCAATATACCACATACAGGAATACTGGTCTTGCAATTTGTCCCTAGAAATATGGTTTTAAGTAGGACATTGCCCATGTATAAATACACTCATATTCTGAACTACATGAAGGAAGACTAACCAGCTAGTAGAGACGAGATACAATATAGTCAAAAGTTTAGGATTTAAATACCACAGTAGGAGGATTTTCAGAAGCTCTAATTAAAGTTCAGCATTCACTTAACACATTTTTGAAATCCAAAATGTAAGGATTTAACCTTAAAACACAGAGGTATCTAGCAGTATGCTAGATATATGCATTCCCATAAATGTATCTAACTCATGACACAAACAGGTATTACCTTAATTGCATACAAAACCAGATGTTTTTAAAGAGAGACCCACTTCCTTTGTGGAAGAAATAAGTGTTTGTGCCCATGTATTACTTTTTTACCTGCTTTGACACTGTCCTGGTTCCTACCTGGGAGGCAAATGAGAGGCTTTGAGTGCTATGCTTTTGTAGTCTGTAAGAACCAGAACAGAGATCTGTCAATTATTGCTGCAGGAGAAAAAACAGCCTGGAATAAAGCATTACAGAAGCACACAAAAATGTACTATTCATAGGTCTATTTTTGTGTTTAATTTAAAACACATTTCCCTTACATAAATAAATAACTGTGGTTGAGATGATGCTTGCATGACTACAACCCTGCTTATTGAATCATAGAACACTTTGGGTTAAAAGGGACATGTGAAGGTCACCTAGTCCAAAACACTGCAACAAGCAATCATCTTCAACTAGACCAAGTTTCTCAGAGCCCCATCCAACCTGATTTTGAATGTTTCCAGAGGTGGGGGGGCATCCACTATCTGAGCAACCTGTTGCAGTGTCTCACCACCCACACATAAAAAAATTTATCCTCATATCTAGTCTAAATCAACCCTCTTTTAGTTTAAAACCATTGTCCCTTTTTCTATCAAAACTGGCTCTGCTAAAATTCTCGTTCCCATCTCATATAAGCCCCCTATAAGTACTGAAAGGCTGCAGTAAGGTCTCCCCAGAGTCTTCTTGTCTCTTGACTCGACTCAACCCGACTTCCTCAGCATGTCTTCATGGGAAAGGTGCTCCAGCTCCCTAATCATCTTTGTGGCCCTCTTTTGGATGTGTTTCAACAGGTCCTTGTCTTTTCTGTGCTGAGGACTCCAGACCTGGATGCAGCACTCCAGGTGGGAGCTCCCCAGAGCAGAGTAGCTATAACTATGTAGGACAGAGAATGTTCAACTTACTGTGCAGCAACTGCGTTTGGCAAGAAGAGGCTATAGAAACCAAAGCCCATTAAATCTCTCCAGCACTTAAAATAGAAATTGAAAACCTTATAGGCTAATTCGTCACATAGGATTTTATAATCGAGTTCGCTTTGCCACGGGAAACATCCGCGGGCAAAAAAGAGAAGTAAAGGACAGCTGCTGCAGCTGCTCTGCTGTCAAATGTCCTTTGGTTCAGGAGCTGGAGAACCGCGGGGGCCGGGCCCCCTCTGGCGGACACCTGCAGGGAGCGGGAACGGGAATGGGAACGGGAACGGCAATGGCAGCGTGTAGCGCTTCTTCTGCAGACAGGTGTGAGAGACAGAGACAGAGACAGAGACAGAGACAGAGACAGAGACAGAGACAGAGACATCTCCTCTCCCGCCCAGCTCCATGCAGCAGAGCAGCCGAGGCGTGTCTCAGCAGGGAGGCTCGGTTTCCTTACCGTGATCCTCCCGCGCACCTCTGCTGGCGCTGCTCCATGGATGGGAAGGTCTCCTTGGGTTGCTGCTTGTATTTTCCCCTAAAGAGCGGCACTCCAAATTCCACCTGACAGTCGGTAGGTTGCACTGTAATATCAAGATTGAAATCTGTTCCTGTTTTCCCATTGAGCAGCTCAATGGCAAAGACAATGAAGCCTTTTATTTGAGTTTACGTTTGTCTCGATTCCCTACTTTATGCCTACAATACCTGGAATTGTTAGAGACCTGGGTGGCCTCTAACACAATTGCTGGACAGGTGCAAAATTTAGCTTCCAGTTGTCTTTCTAATGCTTTTTACCATTAAAAAACTTAACCAAACAAAAACTCCCAACAAGCAAACAAATGCCAGAAATTAAAGACTGAGAGAGAACCCCCTCCCCATTTTTCCCCTTTAAATTTCGCTTCATTCAGATATTAATGAGTTTTACTTCCTTGAATAAATCAGTCCGTTTCCTAGTTTAATTGTGTATGTCTTTACAAGGTGGGGTTATATATTAAACTGGAAAGAATGCACAATGTACCTGCAAACCCCCGCGGTTTGAACAGGATGACTCATTTGCACTCCGTGACTCTTTTTTACAAACAGTGCAGGACACCTATTCCTGAGGGATCAACACTGGCAGGATGGGGCTGGGGATAACTGGAGTTTTGCTGATTCCTGCTACTCTGAGCCAGGATCTCAACACAGGTTTCGGACAAAAAAACAAACAACCCAGAGTAGCTTGAGCGCAACACTGTCAGCCTCAGAGAATACAATTTTTTGTATTATTAACACCCAAGGGCAGATAATATCCCCTCGGGACATGGCGCCTCCGGCAGGGGCGGGCAGAGGCACCAGCCTGCACATACCACAATGCATCGCGTGGAACCGTGTGGAACCCTGGGCAGTGTAGTGTTTTCGCGTAGAGCCGCCTGGCGTCTGAAGGGGGGAGGGAGGACCAAGGGACTACAAGTCCCATAGGGCTGTGCGCCGCCAGCTCTGTGTTGAGGGGACGGGAGGATGGTGTCCGCGCCTCCTGGCTTGTGACAGCCCCGCTCGGCCGCCGGTCCTTGGGCCTGAGGCAGCCACAGCACCGGGGAGACCATGGAGCTTGGCATAGCGGGGGTGCAACACCGTGCCTGAGGGCGGGCCGGGGCGGTAGCGCCATGGATAGCCGGTGCTATGGGTGCGCGTCCAAGTTCTCTGTCTTCAAGAAAGAGGCAAGTCCGGCTTCGGGGGGTCAGGAGCGGGCCGGTCCCGCGGGTGCCTCTCCCGCAGTGCGAGGGTCGGAGAAGGGAACCGGGAACTGTTTCTCCCGGCGCATCCCGGGACAGCATCCTAGCGTTGTTGTCCTTGCTTACTGAGCTCTCGTACTGCCCAATTCCGATATGTCTTCAAATATGGAAAATTACTGACCACCCCCCCCCCAAAAAAAAAAAGTCTTTGAATGCCATCCCTCTAATCCAGGATTCTGTCATGGTCTTAGACAGTTCACACACACACTTCGTTATACTATGGGGTGATGCGGTGACTCAGCTCCCAGCAGGAGTTATGTGCTGGTGCTCCAAGGCTCTTGAGTCTCCGTATCTTCAGCAACAGCTGGTGAAACAGTTCTGTCACAAAAAATCAGTCTAACCGCAGCATTATTTTGTGTGCGCCTCGGCACGAGCGCTGTGTCCGCCTGCGGCCAGGCCAGGATGCGGGTGTGTGGTGCCGAGGTGGTGAAGCCCTGTCCTGCCCCTCTCTCCTGTCTCTGCAGTGTGGCTGCAAGAACTGCGGACGGTCCTTCTGCTCGGGCTGCCGGAGCTTCAGTGCTGTTGTTCCCCGCTGTGGAAACACTCAGCAGAAGGTGTGCAAGCAGTGCCATGGAAAACTAACTGGGTAAGATGGGAGTGTTTCTTACCAAAGACAGTTTCAAACCCAAAGACAGTTTCCTGCTTTTTTTCTTCAGTTCACATTCCATGTGGTCCAGATTTCTGCAAGAGAGCTCTGCCTTCGATATGTACACAGATGCTGCCTGCACCCCGGGAATTTTAAGACAGGACAACTCTGAACTGTTTGTATGAGTTGTGCAGTCCTAAAATAGGATTCAGGATTTGTGCCTGTTCTGTATGGTTGACAAGGTAGTTTGAAAGTATCAGGTTTAAATCTTCAAGGATGGATGCTGAATTCCTGTGGACAGCTTAACTAGATGGGCCAAGGCTAAGCCACACTGTGTTTTTGCCCAGAAATCTACACCCCTTTAACAGTTCTGGCAGTCTTCACAGATATGTGTAGTTGAGTAGCCTGACAATAAGATGTTCAAAGTGGTATTACATCTGTGAGCAAACAATGATATAAATCCTCCTTGTTGCAGTATCTCTGCTATGTGTGGTCTGAAGACATAAAGTTTTGTAGCTTAAAATCTAAAACTTTTTCTTCTAAGATAAAACAAAATTATTTGCAAACATAACCAGTAGACTTCCTGTTGAAAACAAAACATGTAGTTCAGTAGCAGAAGGATTATAAATTTGAACAAGCAACACAAGAACACGGGTGTACACCAGAATCCCACTGCCAGCCGGTTCTTCTGTGTCCTCCTTTTTCTCTTGCATTTCTCTTGTTTCTTTTCCTCACTTTTCTCCAATAGCAAGGAATTGTCACCAATGAGGGGGGAATTTAGACACCTGACTCTGCAGGTGTCTAAAGGAGAAGAGCTTCATTAGTGAAGGTGTTCATCTTCATGGGCTGCTGAAAACAGTGGAAGACAGTATTCAGACCTTTCAGTTTTGAAATTTTCTGATATCCCTTCACAGCTTCAAAGCCATTAAGGAAAAAGGGCTGCCTGTCTTGATATTTCTTCTGGATCTTTTTTCCTCATAATTTTAATATCAGCACTAGAGAGCTACAGCAGAAAAACAATCTACTCTGACTGTATAGCAGGTAGATTATAGAATCATAGAACAGCCTGGGTTGGAAGGGACTTTAAAGATCGTCTATTTCCAGCCCCTATGCTGTGGGCAGGAACATCTTCCACCTATACCTGGTTGCTCAGAGCTCCATCCAACCTGACCTTGAACACTTCCAGGGATGGGGCATCCACAGCTTCTCAGTGTTTCACCGATTTCCTAAGTAAAGAATTTTTTTCTAGTATGTAAACTAAACCTGCACTCTTTCAATTTAAAATCATCCCCCCTTGTCCTTTCACTATGTACTCTTCTAAAAAAGTCCTTCTCTGTCTTTCCTGGAAGTTTCCTTCAGGTACTGGAAGGCTGCAGTTAGGTCACCCTGGAGCCATCTCTTTTCCAGGCTGAATAATCCAAATTGTCAGCCTTTTCTTGTAGGAGAGGTCCTGGATGCAGCACTGTAGTTGGGGTCTCATGAGAGAGGAATAGAGGGGCAGAATCCCCTCCCTTGCCCTGCTGGCCACGCTGCTTTGGATAAGCCCAGGACACGTTTGGCTTTCTGGGCTGTGAGAGCACATTGCTGGGTCATGTCCAGCCTCTCATCCACCAGCACTCCAAGTCCTTCTCAGCAGGGCTGCTCTTGATCTGCTTGTCCGCCACTGCTGTCTCGTTTAACCTCATGAGATTCCCAAGACCCCACTTCTTGAGCTTTCCAGGTCCCTCTGGATGGCGTCCTGTCCTGCAGGTAATACACAGAGGCTGCAGTTCTGTAAGCTGCATATGTTGTTGTTCTTCATGCAAATAGCTTTCAGAACTTTGGAAAGCATTCCAAGAATGTTACATTCAGTCATTACTATATGGGCCTTAACTGTGATTTCTAAGAACAAATAAAATATGCTAACTAACTTACCTAAGTGTCTAGTTTAGTCCCTCAGCCTGAACACAGCAAAGTAAAAGAGTTACACATATTTGTGGTGTGCAGTGTTCAAGTGTTCTGGAAGATGTTATATAATAACTTTCGTAATGCTTTGTTTTACTTGTACATTATATAATTCTGTGTTTGTTGCATTCCCCAACTCCTTCCCGAGTGTCCTGCTGCATGGAAGCTAATTACACTGGGAGTCTTACCTAAGTACTCCCTACCTGCTCTCTGACCTGGGAGGTGCAGGCTGTGGGAGGCAAGGGTATTTCAGCCCCACCTCCTTTGGGTCACTGGTGACTGTATTAAATCACATTTTGTCCAGATGCAAAACAACTGGACTAAAGGACAGAGATGAAGTCTCCCACTGTCCTGGGCAGCTATATTATCTTAATCCCTTGCATAAGCTGATTCAGTATTAATGAGGTTAAGAAAGAGGTTGTACCAAGAGGTCAAGAAACACCTATTGATTCCTCTTGAGGTGAGAGACTAGATGATTGTCAGTATTGTCAAGTATTGTCAGTATCCTGAGTTCAGAGAAATAATTTTTGTCTTTCAGAGAAGGATCTCAAAGCAGTTCAGCAAAATGGTCACCACCAGAAAACTATAAAAAGTGAGTTTCACTTGCCAGGCAGTTCTTTCTACTGCAGACAAGCGTTTTAGGCCCTCCTCTTCCCCTATGGATACCAGCAAAAGTGGGGCTTGTGGTGTGGGTATTTGCTTGTTCAGAGTTAGATAAGGGGGGAGCTTTTGTTTTGCTGTTTGGATTGTTAGTTTGGAGTGGTGGGGGATATGCTCTTTTGAATAGACTCCTGAACAGCCACCTGCCTGCAATTATCTACAGCTGATCAGAGTTGGCTTGGAAACAGGAATCTTGTGGTGAAATGTTCCTTATCTCCTCGGGAGTGCTGCCAGGTGTGCTGTTCTTGTGAGCTAAGGTTTTTCTTGCTCTTAGGAGTACTTTATTGTGCTGATATTGGAGAGAGTGGTTTCATTTCTGTTCTGCACTGGCATTCTTTAGATAGCCTGCTGGGTTCACAGAGGTTGTTTTCTTATCTCGGGGTTAAAATCCCTGTTCTCAATTGTCATGTATTTTTTCCATCCTTGTTACAGGCGTGTAGCAGCTTTTGAGGCTAAACAAAACCAGCTGAAAGACAAACAGAAGGCAGCTGCAAAACCCCCAGGTCAAGCAGGCTGCAGATACCAGGGGCTCTCAAAAGAGGATAGAGCTATTGCAGAGAGACTGGAGCGACTCAGAGAGGAAAGGAAACCAAGTGAGTTTTAGAGAATACTGTAAATACCTTGGGTTGGAACACTACTATTTGGGAAACAAGGAGCCTGGAGGGAGGGGGAAGTGCTGAGCTTTAAGAGGCTGTGATATTAGAGTGTTGAAGGCTTAAAATGGGGCAGAGCATCCAAGTTCTGCTGCCACAATGGCTAACTTCTACAATGATTTTTAGATCAATGTACTAGTTTCATTTTGCTTCTTGGGATTTCTCTTGGAAGTACTACTCAGTTTTGGAGCAGTGTCTAACCTGTTAAATTACTTTCTCATTTTCCATTTTTGGGGGTAAAAACCCACTTGGGGTAGAATGAAAAGAAAGTCTTTGGCTAAACTATTTTGAAGAAGGTTTCCTGTGAGTCACTGACTTGGGCAACAGCAGTTCCATTCTCTGTGGAATTATGTTCTGACCAGCCTTGTCTCACAGAGAAGGAAAAGGATTCTCATCCCAGCCCACAACTGTCAGGTTCTGGGACTGCTTTGCTGGGACTGCACTGAGATGCAGCATGCAAGTATGCATTTGCTGCTTGCATGAGAATAAACTATTTTAAATGCTATATGTGGTCTCTAAAAGAAAAAGAACAGTCTTCAGTGTGGTTACCTGGCTATCAAAGAATCATCAAGTCCAACCCAGCACTGCCAAGTCCACCACTAAACCATATCCCAAAGTGCCACATCTGCACATCTTTTGAATACCTCTGAAGATGGTAACTCAGCTGCTTCCCTTGCAGCCTTTTCCAGCACTTGACAACCCTTTCTGTGAAGCAGTTTTTCCTAATATCCAATCTAAACCTCTCCTGGAATAACTTGCAGCCACTGCCTCTCGTCCTTTATGTGGCAGGGGAGGGTTTCAGTCTGATAAGGCTGGGATTGCATTAGGAGATGTGGGACCAATGGACTGAACTGCCTAAATGACACTCGTTTTTCTGCCTGTCCCTAGAATTCCAAGTCAGCTGATTTCCAGATGATATCACCTCATACTTGTGTTATGGCTGGGAGATAAAACTCTGAAGGAGGCAAGGACTTGGAAAAAAGGGATAGTGGTTAGCATCAGGGTAGTCTCTGAGTCATTGCAGTATGACCCCTCATTCATGACAGGGCTGGCTGAGGTTTTTGCTCAGTTGCTCAAAGTCTGATTCCAGAAAGAAGTACAATTTTAAGGAAAAAACATGTAGCTTTTCATATTCAGTAACAGAATAATCTCCTCACTTGTGTGAATTGCAGAGTCCATCCCCACTCAGGCTGAGATCGAAGCTAGACTGGCAGCCCTGAAGGAGGATGGCCGAGGACCTGTTCCATCCACACAGGAAATGGAGGACCGATTGGCTGTCCTGCAGGGGAGAGATCCTCCTTCCCAAGCTCCCAAACCTGTAAGCTCCCTCAGCTCTTTAGTCAGCAATTTATTCTGAGCTGACAAAGTAACTGGTGTCACAGCCTTCTAACCATTCTTCCTTCTTCAGCTATTTTTGTGTCCAAGTAGCTTCCTTCAGAAATCTCCGTTTCCTGATTTTGTCATTGCTCCAGAAGCAAATTACCAGCCTTTACCAGTTCACTGCTTCAATTTGAATGCAACATGTTATGCCAGATATTGTTCGTGTAGTTTTCACGCTAGATGCTAAAGTTTTTTTCTCTCCACTCATTTATGTACCTGAGTGGTCATAGTTTTTCAGAGCTGTTTGTGTTGGAGGCTTATCAGCCCTACCTTTTAATTACATCTTCTGGTTGTTACTGCATACCAGCTGGGCAGAATCCTGTTAATTTTTCCAGAAATGGAAGCCCAGCATGATATGTCTGAGGTTGCAGGGGAATCAGTTGGATATATGCCTTGAAAGCCTATAGGAAAGATCTTGTCCCCCAAGATACCATTTCCTTGTGGTTAGTTTCAGCTACATGTCCACCTGCTGTCATAGGTCTTTGTGTGGCTGCTGGCTGGCACTGTTGAGAATGGCACTTTACACTGGAGGTAGTGGCAGAGCTAGAGTTGGGACACAGGAACATGTATTCCTACACATTCAGCACCCCTTTGCCTTGTTTGGGTGACTGCTCTTAGAGCTGTGTGCATTCAGTGCCTCTGAAAATGAAACCCTTGCAAACCTAAACTGAGATTCTCAATGTCGGTGAGGGCGTCTTTGTATGCTGCTCCCATCTGGGGTGATGTTGGTTGCCAAAATTCTCCTTTGATTGAGTATGCCACTTTCCTCTCATTTGACTTTTCCCACACTCCCCTGGTTTCTTAGGTACACCAACCTCCTGATACCCGAAGTCTGGTCCAGCAGACAGATGACCTGTTAACTCAGCTGTCTGAGGAGGTTGCCATTGATGAGCATTACAGACCAAGAGTTCAACCTCAAGGTATCTGTTTTGGCTTCTAAAGACCTGTTTATATCTAGTAATGTATGTGCTATGCTGAGAAGGGAATTTGTGCATCCCTATGTAATTTATAGGTGAGCTGAGTGTCCAGTTTGTCCATATTTCCCCTTATAATCCCCCACACTGACCAAGAGCAGCCAGCTGGCCCCACACTGGGTCTCGGTGTCTTTGCTTGGAAAAGGTTCTTTCTTGTCAGGGTTGTATTATTCAGATTCTCTGTTTCTCTAAAGTGACTCCTCCCTGGGGAGGAGCTGTTGCTACTCCTAATGCACCTGTGCACTGTTACAAAACATCAGAATCTAGCATACCATTATCTTCCTGGCTGCATTGATTTGTCTGTAATCTCACTGTAGGCCAGAGATGAGCAAATTTTCTTCTCTTGATATACAGTGAAGATCCTACTGGCATGCCTTTTCTCCTTGTTACCAGTTTCATGGTGAGCAGCAAGCTGTTCTCATAGCATTATTGGTCATATTTTCTGTGCCCAAGGAACATTGCTGCTGAGTCACCAGTGTGTTCTGTGTGTCTGTCTGCAGCTGTTAGTAGCCAAAATTTGAATGATCTCAATCGGGAAAGTGAAGATAGTGTTTGCCCTGCAAATCTGGACCCAAAACAGCTAGAGGAGGAGAAGAATAAACTTCTGGCAGAAGCTGCTGCTGAGCTGCGGGAAGAGAACACTAGGCAGGAAAAGATCCTACAGGTTGCCAAGAGACTGGCAGCACTCAAAGGCGAGGATCCAGAGAAAGGTGGGTAGCAGATGAGGATACAATGCCTTGAGAGGAATGAAGTTGCTATGACAGAGTAAATTCTTTACTGGTGTTTATCCATTTAATCCCTCCATTCTGCAGGATTTAGACTGAGATTTGGTTCTGTCTGCAAAGCTGTACAGGTTGGTTTGTCATGAAATCATTATGAAAGTTCTAAGTTGAGGCTGGAGGCTGGGACTGTAAGGTCAGACTACTTTGTCTTGCACCCTTCTTTGGGATAATTCTAGCACACGCTGGTGAGGTTAGCAAAACTTTTAAAACCAAAACTCTGGTTTTGGTGGGGATCTTTTCCTTCCCTCTTCCAAGTATTAAAAATAAACAGTAGCGTTCTTTTTGAGGAGTCAGTGCCAGAATGCTACAGCCAGCTCACACCACAGAAATTGGTACATTTGGTACTCTGGTACATTACTGGGCACAAGGCTTGAGGCAAATGTGAGTTACAGCCTCACATTTCTTACTTCTACAGTTACACTGGAAACCTATAAGCTCCCTGACAGTGATGAGGACGTGGCTGAGGAGGAGGCCATTCGCAGAGTGCTGAAACAGGTCAGAAGTGCAGCAGCAGCTCTTTTATTTCCTCTTGGTTATGCCTTGTGTGTGTGTTATCTGATGAATGTACAAAGGATGTGTTTCTGTTCCTGAGAAGAGTTTTGTTCCTTACTTTCCTAGTGCTTTTCCAATACTAGCTCCCATAGGCTGTTCAACTATTTGACAGGCAATTGACAACAGTATTTCTAGTCTGTCACATTTTCTTTCTCATTCATGCTTAGTGTGTCTTGTGGTCTGCATGTGTCTCCTGTATAACCATGTTTTGCTGGTACTTCCTCACTTCTTGTTCTGTGTTTTTCTCCAGCCAGTTAGAACATGGATGATGAGATGTGTGCTGTGTAGCTCAGCTTACACCTCCATTTCTCCCTAAAATGTCTCTGAGTTGTCTTACAGGCAGACCTGAGTTTGTCTGATATGTCACATGTGTGTGATTAGTATGATGCTGAGGGCCTGCTAGCTGCACTGCAAAGCAGTGTGTGAGCTGCAGGCCCCAGCTGCTGCAGACTGTCCACAATGGACACACAGTGTTCCGAGTGCAAAGCGAGCTTACATCTGTCTGTGTAACTCCAGCTGTCATCTCCTGTTACTGCATGAGAGGAACAAGTGCAGGAGGTTTAGAGCCTAGAAGGAGGCTCCCAGCTGTGTTTGAAACGAGATTTCTTTCTTTGTGTTGTTACCAGCTCACAGAGGAAGCAGCCCTGGATGAGGCAAGTGGATTCAACATTCCCCCAGATCAGACCACCCAACCAGGACCCTCACAACAGAACCTATGTAAGAAAGCAAAGCAAAAGGTCAGTGAACTGGTCAGGATCTCTTAAATCTATGTCTCAAGTGTTCCAGGGTGTCAGGAAAGTACAGTTCCGCAGCAAAAGTTTGTTGTATCCTAGGCTTGATGCAGAAAAAAAATTAACCAACCAGTTTCTCCAGAGCAAACAAGCCAAGCAGCTTCTGCAAGGCTGACCAGCTCTGAGCTCAGCTGTGAATCATCCTTGTAGTTATAAAAGGAATTGTTCCCTGGATTACTGTTCCTTTCAGGCTGGCTTTGTGTTGAATGTTTTGGTGTCATGTAAACCAAGAGAAGTTGGTAGACACCTCACAATATGGATATTAGAGAATTATACATACATATATGTATAATTTGATCAACAAGGCCATGGTCTAGTACCATACAGTCTGAACCAGAGTAAATGGGAGGTACACCAGTGCTTTCAGCATGTGCAGAGTAGAGCCTCTAGATAGTATTCTACTGTTCATGTCCTCATATAATGTCAGAAGAAGGAATTAGTAGCAGGATATCCTATGCTCAGAGTGGATTCTGGCCTACTGTGGAAATATATATACATGATCTCTAGTGAATATTGCAAGACTTAAATGCACCTGTGACTCACAGGCCTGCTCCCAGTGGAAGAAATTATATAATTGTGAGCATTATCAAAACCATCCATCTCAGGTATGACACCTTGCATTTCTGGGATTACTGATGCAAAAGATAGTGTTAGGAAAAGATTGTGTCAGGAAGCTACCTTTGCCAGCATCCAGGCACTATGTCTCAGTGTGTTTTCATTCCACAAGAGTTCTCTGTAAGAGAGAAGGAGACCATAGTTAGCTGTATGGATATATTTAGATTATGATTTCAGAAGATCTTTTTGTCTCAGCCTCGGGTACAAATGAATAATAGGGGCCTTTTGGCAAAGCACTTCCTTTGTCCCACAGTTTCCTTTCTGCAACACGGAGAAAACAACGCCCCCACCTTCACATTCCTTTCCCTTCCCACATAGCCCTTTTCAGCAAAATTGTTTGATGTCTTGCTTTTGCAGCAGGAATTGTCTGTCACATGATATTGTTATGGTGCCTGCCAGAATATCTGGGCTTTATGCCCTTAACGCAGCACATGCAATGTGGGTGTACGTCACTGTAGACACTAAATGAGGCTGAATACCTGTTTACATTCCAAGCAACATAGATTCAAACCCAAATTCTAGCAAGTACCTTGGGGTTTTACTTAATCTAGATGCATATGGAGTCTGTCCCTGCGCTCTGGGCGAGTTCTTCTCACAGAATTAGGATCAACAGGGAGGAAACTGTGGGCCATGGAACAGGTCACTGTGGCCATCATGCATTACAGTTAAAGTCCTTTATTGTCTGTGCTGGAGTTTGAACTCTCTGTCTCTTGTTTTCTGTGTGAATTAGAGCCATACTTCAGCCACCACAGCTCTTGCAAGGGCAGATGATAGTGATGAGGATGAGTTACCCTGGTGTTGCATCTGCAACGAAGATGCCACTTTGCGCTGCCATGGCTGTGACGGGGACCTCTATTGCCAGCGCTGTTTTTGGTGAGTCTCATAATTCCTGTAAGTCTGAGGAGTGGGTCAAAGGTAAGTGTGGTTCCTTTTGAATGTTTTTCTCATTGGGCAGGGAAACAGGCAGTAGGAGGCAAGATTTTGAGGAATCTAGATTTGAACTGAATGCTAGTTGTTAGAGGAATACTTTGTGTGATCAGTAGTTGTTCCAGGCTTCAGGGTCTAAACTGGTCCTTGGCAGAAATGCTTCAGTGCATGTTTGGGCACATTGTCTGAGTGTTCTCTGGAGCAGCTGACGTGCTGTATTATGTGGGATGGGATAAATGAGACCATTGTTCAGTGACTCCTATGGCTTGTTAATGCCATTGATGGATGACCTGGGCTGGATTCCCTTAAAGGGGGAGATCAGATAGTATGAATTCCTGAGGCTTTTCTGAGGTTGAGACTTTGCAATCCTAAACCATATTAAAAAATTCTTCATTGAAATATGTACACGTGAGCCTTTTTTCACTAGTCAGGCTTTGCAGCAGCTATAGTCTTGGTTCTTTAAACATAGGTAGCTTGATTTTTGACAAAATTTTCATGTCTCAGATTTGGAGGGTTAATTCCTTTGAATACAAAGCTATTCCTAACAGGTTGTGTGACGTCTCATTTTTTCATGCCTCAAAAGTATTGGGTAGGTGGCTGGGTTCTCAGATTAGTGCTGAGTGACATTAAGACAGCAGGTTGCTAAACATGTGGTTGGGATAACAAGAGATGCTTTTGTGCATATTCTCTCATTTCCTGCTAATGTATTTTTAGGGAAATGCAAATGCAGTTGGAGAAAACCATATGAAAATGTTCAGGAAACATATGACTGGCAGTGTTAGATTATTAAAAACAAAGCATACAAACAAAAGTATCTGACAGCAAACATCAGTAAAAGCAGATTTAACAGTCTGGCAGGTGAGTGTATCAGTCACACACTGTGGATGCAGGCTTGTATCTTACTCAACACTGCCTGCTCCTCAGCATGGTTAAGGCAGCTGCCAATACACTGCATTATTTTCAGTTATTTTCCAGAGTTTTCTGGAAGAGGCTGTCATTTTGTCTGTTGTCACAGTTGATAATGTTGCTGGAATCACAGACACAGTGCTGAAAATGAGCTGTGAGTTATATTAATCTCTTCAAGAGGGAAAGAAACAGAAGGATCTGTTGTCAGTTTAAAATCCAGCTGAAAAGGATGAGCATACCTTCCCATAAAGCACCTCAGAAATTTGTTACAAACAAATATCTTTAGTAGCTTGTCCACATGGCTGCGAGGCAGGTCCTCACAGCTAACCCTTGGGATAAGTTTCTGCTTAAGGGCTGCTGGGAGATATCTTGTGCAGTGGCTAAGGGTGAGTTCCTGGCCTGGGTATTTACTTCTGACTGCACTTTGTATTTTCTTCTTAGGGAAGGCCATGAGGAGTTTGACCTGAAGGACCACCACACCTCCCGCTATCATCTTCCTTGCAAACAGAAGTGATCACACTCTTCATGGGCAGAAAAGGAGCTGGAACATGGGAAAACAGAGGAGCCGGCCAGATGGAAGAATCCATGTGGATTTGCAGCCAAAACGGGTGATGTTTTGGACAGTTAAAGGATGTGCTGTAATCTGAGAGAGGCTTGGAGGGCATGTGACTTTGTCTTCACAAATACACCTGAGAAGTACAGGGTTTGCTGTGCATGCCTGGGGATAAATGAGGACTTGATTTGAGGAGGTGGATATAAGTCCATAAATACAGATGGTAAAGCAATGTGGGTAGCAGTAAAGATGTGTGTTTAAGGCAGTACTGACTTCCTGCTTCTACTAACAGCTTGTGCACTGGTTCAACAGGCAGCAAAGCACTTTGCACTGAGAAAAATGTCTGCGTTGTGATCACATGTGTGATGAGAACTTTCAAAGCATAATAAAAATTATTTATTATAGAGGCCTGTGGTTAAAGTCTCTCCTGAAAATGCCTGATAGCCCTTAACAAAGTGTTACTTTCTTATAATGGTATGGTAGGGCTAGTGTCAAGCGGCTTAGGGAAAGAAATCAAGAATAGTGAAGTCATCAAAAATGTTTTTGTGGCATGTCTGGAAAAGATGCAAGGCAGTGTTGCTCACTGGCTTGAAAGGAAAGATCCTTTCAAAAGGTTATCTGCTACTGATACAGTGTTGTGGCCTGCAGTGGCTGTGCCAAGGTTATGTAAGAGCAACATGATAGTCTGAAAGAGTTGTGTATTAGTCTGAAAGCAGGATTTTACTTTGTTTATTATTTGTCTCTGGTAGGATAAAGATGTTACCTGTGTGATGCTCTTCATCTGGTTATGAGAGAAGCTCAGTTGCATGTGTCTATATCCCTCCTGGGAGATAATCCAGATGCAAGTGGCACTTGCCAGTGCCCAGAACACCCAGAATTGCTTCAAATACCCAACTAAATTGGCTGTAAACATGCTCTGTTATTCCATCAAGATGGACTTTTTCCAAATAATGTGATTTCTGAGAGAGCTCTCTAAGGCTGACAAATTCCAATTGCAACAAAATAAAGGATTTGTCCTTGACAGGGAATTTCCAATGAATCTTGCTGGTCTGGTTTGACACTGCCACTCCCAGCTGTCTGCCTTGCCCCCGTGCTTAAGGTCAGTGCCTCCGAGGTGAAGTGATGAAAGAGTGTTTACCTGCACCTCTGGTCAGAGGACAGCAAATGAATTAAACCACTGTTGAAGGTGGGTTTTTGCTAACGTGCAGCTCTGGAGCAGTCTCTTCACCAGCGACCTGATTCAAACAATGTAGAATAGTAATACTTTAGGTTAACACACTAAAAATGATGAGCGTGTCCAGCAGTGCCATCAAAATGTTTTCTTAGGAAGGAGTGGAAAAACCTGATTTCTGTGGAGAATCTTCTTTGTCCTGGCAGCCCTTGCTTCACCCATGCCTGTCTCCTCGGGACAGGTAGATGGGAAAACTACTTCAGTTGTATGCAAGAACTCACACTTAACCCTGTGTCACACAGAATTTAAGTTACAGCTGTGAGGAGCTTGCGGTCTTAAAAGTCAAAACAAAATGCTGTTCTTTATGTTGTCATAGGAGTGACACTTTTTCATTGCTATTTGACATGGATAATTAGTCTGATAGTAAGAGCCCAGTTCTGTCTGAGGTTAAATCCTTTCCTGTTTTACATATACAGGGGAAGGTGCAACTGTCTCTTCTTATTTCTCTCCTAAATTGATCTACTGCTTTGGGCTTCAGCCTGTCTCTTCTCCAAGCAGTTAGTAGTAATTTTGTTTCTTGATTTACATATGCTTATTTTTTCAATATCTTAGTATGAGCTGGTATGCTACTTGCAACATTTTGAGTGCTTCAGCAGCAGCAACAAAATTTGAGCTCCCTTGCAGTTAGGCAGCCTCAGTCTTGTATGCCCTGCCCTGCTCACATCAGTAGTAATGAAGCAGGTTGCAGCCAGAAGCAGTTTATTTAGATTCCCAGGTTGGTTTCTGTGGGGCCATCCCAACGAATCCAGAAATGCACCCAACCCATTACCTGAAATAGAACTTAGTCATACATGGAATAGTCTCTTCAGTCATACAGACACACACTGCTGCTTTCCCTGCACCACTAATGGACATTTTTGTGGCTGCTGCACTTTCTGCATGTAATGGGCTATTTTAGTAGTAGCCCAGTCACTTTCCCCTGAAAAGCCATTCCCACTGTAGCTGTTGCCTCAGTGAACTCCATGTAGGAGGGGCAGAGGGGTATCCATATGAGCAGGAAGCACTCCTAGCTGAATCTGTTGTGAAAGAGGAATGCTGCATGACCTTTAAGTGGGCAATGCACTGTTAGCTGCGATGCTTACTCCTTGTGTTTGAAAAGGTGCTGGTAAACAAAGATACTGGTAACCAATCAATTCCTGACAGGCCAAATCAACTTCAGTAATAGCTGTTTGAAGGACAGAAGACAGCTTGGCATCTTCCAGAAAGAGATTCAACTTCTTTGCTCTTGTCTTTGTAGCAAGTCATGAGGGAAAATGAGGTTTTCTTTCCCTCTCAAAATGTTTTTTATGTGAATTATCAAATGTAGGCTCCACTCCAACAAGAATTCAAATTAGAAAAGCTCATGAACTTTCATGCATTGAATTATCTTGGTATAATCAAGAGGGCAAAGTTCCTTTCAAGCAACATTCTTAGACAGTATGTATATATTTATGCTAGTGGTGGATCTGAGAAACAGCAAAGTTAACTGGAAGATGTTTGTAAAGAAATTTTTCAAGCATTGATTTTAATCTATCCTCATGGTCTAGTGTGAGAACAGCCAAAATGTAAATCAAACCAAGTATGATTTACTACTGTTTAAGAATGAAACAAAAAAGAAGTTACTCCTATTGCCTTATGTTGATTTTTCTTTTGCACCAGTGAGCTGAGAAATCATCTGCCACTGGCCACATGTTGCCTTGCTCCCTTGATCTCACTTGCTCATGGGCTCAGTTGAAATGCTCTCAGGTATCATTATGTATCAGAATTCCTTATGGATCAGAATCAACTGCACATGCTAGGGTCTGCAGCTTACTCCTTTCCTGCTACTTGCAGAATAAGAATAAAGACAACTTTGGTCAAGCAGAGTTTTCAGAACCTGCTTTGTCTTTGATTCTAACAATGTCTACCTTAAAGCACAGACAAAAATTCTTTTTGCATCATTCCATATTGAGGAAATACAGAACAGTGCCCAGGGGGGAGAAGCTATTTCTCCTGGGCCAGAGGAGGGGCATGTCATGTCTTTGTGCTATTGCAGCTCAGCATAATAAAACAAAGCCTGTTGGTGGGGTATGTAAGTAATCTGAATGCCTATACTACTGTGCTGTAGCTAATTGCATCTCTAGTTTAGGACACTTTCCTCATGTCCTGTCCACCTAGCTCTTCCACCTGAACTTCTCTTTGATCCTACTCTTTTTTTACCAATGCTCAGAGCTTTTTCTCAATATGCTGCTCTCCTTTCTCAAGGAGTGTGTTACATGAGTCTTAGCACATGTCATCCATAAGCAGTGCCAGATCTGCAACCATTGCAGCTCTGGACTTAATTTTTTTGTTGTTATTTTACTTATAAAGTTGAGATTTCATGGGGGTAGGCATGTCCCACTACCCCCTTTTTAAGCCAAAATTGGCATGTTCCCAGGGCTACCAACGATATATATTGGACCTGATAAAGAAAGACCATTTTTCCAGCCTAGTGGAACATCTTGGAGAGCCTTAGAATAAGACATGAGGTCCATAGCTTGCCAACTTCCAGTCAGAAACAAGAACAGTATGTGGAAGAAAGCAGGCCTTTACATCACAGTTGCTACTGCAGTTTAGATTTTGTCCTCAGAGGACACAACCCACAGTTTGTCCACTGACACCTGGAAAATAGGAGGAAAGAACAAGATAATAGTCATCACTCTGCTACTGATAAAGATGGGAAGACTAATGCATTTAAGATATTACCAGTCCAGCCCAAGAATCTTTGTTTGTCTTTGTTAGCTAACCTGCACATCCCTCTGGTTCCATAGTTGATCCCATCTGCCCTGGCTCACCAAACAAACAAAAGATGTACTCAAAAGCTGGCCTTGAATATTCTTCTCTGTAGGAGCTCCTCTGGATGAGTCAGACTCATCCCTTGTATTTGCATGGCAGGCATCAGCATAGGGACAGGGCATACATAATGTGAGAGTGCTCTGCCTAAGCAATCAGCCTCCGTTTGCTGTCTTATTTCCTAGTCACATGTGTCAAGTTACTGACTTGCTAAGAGGCTGGATGTAGTTTCCTCTGTATTTTTCCAGGCAAACATTAGTTGTAGCCAGAAGAGTTTGTGCAGCAAGGTACTGTGCCCTACTTCACTGCTCATTTGTGAGACCTACCTGTCTGCAAAAGACTCACTCTGAGATGCTCCCTGAAGGGAAGTTGGGAGCAGGTATTTTTTTACTTCAGTTTTTCTTTAGTATCTAAAGAGAGAGCAAAAGTAAGCAGTGCATGACTGGTTTTCTCTTGTTTAATATAAAATAAATATTTTCCAACATCTTTTTAAATTAGGAGAAAAATCATTCCCAGACCTTGTTCCTTTGGAAAAGGCTTTAAGTCTTAAATTCCACAAAAAGGAAAAAAATTTAGCCATTAGCCTTAGCAGCTGTTTCACAAACTTCCCATTAAGTAGACCAGATGCACTCAAAAATTTTCCATCCATCCTATCATATATTTTCTCTCCAACCTTCGTAAATAACAGAGGCTTAATAAGACTTACAAAGTATGTGCAATGCTGTATGTACAGCTGTAACAGGCAGGACATCACAGTTGGGGCCAAGCCAGACTGAAATGAGGTGCAGCTTAACGGTGGCTGATTTTCCATGTTGATGAATGAGTGATAACCAATGCCTTGTTTTCCTTGCAGTGGGTGAAAAAAAGAAGTCTCGATGAGCTCCCGAGAATTGTGTTCAGTGCTCCTTGGCCAGCATGGAAATTCCTGGAAGAATCTAAAGGGGGGACATCTTGTCGTGTTCCTCAGGTTAACACACTCTTTAAGAATCAGGAAAATGTACAATCTAGCTCCCTGCTGTGTGTGTACATCTGGAAGGAGTGGAGACTTCAAACCGCTGGTACAAAGTTCACAAACCTGGTGATTTTTCTCATTAATAATAAGTCCTAAACATATTCAGAAGTCCTGTTGCTGATCCTGGTTTTTGTGAGGAAGATACACATTTCCTTGTAGCCAAAGCTGGGTTTTCCATGAGAGCAAGGTCATTTCTTCTGAGGATTGGTGACTCTCCGGAGACCTCTCAATCGACTAAGCAATTCCGTAATGAAGTCCTACAATAAGAATTGGTTGGAGAAGGATGTCATATTAATTCCAGTGCTCACCAGCCCCAAGAGTACTATGGTGTTTCTATCATTCCCACCCATTCACCCTCGCATTGAGCAGAAACCAGAATTCTGACATATTCTGAGCAAACCTATATTTTAGCTTAGGAAAGGAAATCTTGTGATGGATGAGGAGGGTATAAAACCTCCTCTACTTCCCTTCACCTCTCTCTCTTTGGAGCAGCCATATTTACTTTCTCCTCAGAAGCTAGCCTGACCCTCTTCATTTCAGATACCTGTTTTTCCCACCGTGAGATGACCTCAGGATGCTGTTGTTCTCTTTTAGGTTACATTGCTTCCTGTTGCCACCATAACCTCCTGCCCACTTCTATTGCCCTCCCAATCTAGGGCAAAGCAAGCTGTCCCTCTTGTTGGACCAGTAAAGCTCCATGTTGGGAATTGCAAACCATCCTGGAGCTGTGCCAGTTCTACAAGGAAGTGGCTGGCAGAGAAGAGGTGGAGCAAAACATGTAGGACTAATGATAACGTTGAGCAGGGGTTGAGGACAGGCAGAGCAGATAGATGAGCAGTTAATGGAGACAAACCCTGACTACTTTGCTGACACAGCCAAGGACTATGAACTAAACTGGCCTATCTGGTTATTCCAAGCAGAAGGCAATGTGACTGGTGCAAACTTTACCCTCTGCATGGCAAGTAACATCACCGTAAAGAAGCGTGCAGCCTTTCTTACCTAAAAACATAGCTACATGTTCTTGTAATTAGGCAAGGTCACTGGAAGTATGGCAGCTTGTTACTATTTGTGCTGTGTGGAAACCCAAAGTACTCACTTGGGTGATCAGGGGTTGTCAAAATACGCTCTGGAAGTAAATGCCTGGTATCATACTTTCCTTTTCAGTCGGTCCTTTTAGTTTTTCATCTGCTTTCTGTTAGATTGCTGTGATCTTTTAAGGGGACTGGATTCAAGATCCCCAGGGTAAAAATAGTGTTTTTGCCAATGGGGCAGCAGTATCTGTATTCAGCAGGTACTGTACTGTCCACAAGACACTTTCATGGTTTGTGACTTAGGAGAGCAAACTGTCTTCAGTCATCACTCTGAGAATGTGGGATTCTTGCCTCAGATCTGACATTCAGACACTCTGAAAACTATTCCATATTGCCAGCTTTGCTGAAACCCATGCTAGGAGAGTATCTGTGATGACTGCTACAGCCCAGTTTAATTTTAGTGATATTAATTGTGATTCAGTGATTGAATTTCATCTCATTTTCTGTATGTTCATCACTGCACAGCCACACTGGCTCAACAACACGTGGAGTCTGATGATGTGCAATCACATGGATTATGTGCAAGCAGAACGTTCACCTGCAGTGCATGTGGCTGAAGCAGTGATGGGGACCACATTTTGCACAGCGTGCAGTGCAGCAAAGGCAATCCCTATATGGTGCATGCACACAGAATTGCCTCCAATCATCTGGACACTGTGGGATTTAACTGTCTAATTCAAAGTCAAAACTTGTAAAGTTACATGGGGGGAAAAAAAATCCATGTGTAAAACTAACCTACATGGCCATTGATCAGCAATTATCTGCTCAGTCCAACCTAAAGCCACTCTACATTCTTGTCATAACCCTATAGTGTTTTAAGCTAAGAATGCTTTTTGTTAACAGTGTAAAAAACGGCTCTGTGAGCTATGTCACTGTCTATGGCTTTTCTACGCTGAGGATCAAATAGCAACTCAGACTGATCAGCTTAGGATGTCCAAAACACAGAAATAACTTCCTCTGATTGTAAAGCACGAATCCTTATTTGCTCCAGTGCTCTGCCTTCAGTTTATCCATCTGCATTTATATGTAATTTTACAATCACAGAACAAATTGGCAAATGCCTCCCATTATGAATAAAGAGATCTGCAGCATGGTAGTGTCTTGGCTACTCAGCCAAGAAGTGGTAAAGACACTGTAACAGAACAGTATAACATAAATGCATGTAAATGTGTATGGTGCTTCACTCACCTCTGTGGGGCTGGAGCACTCATGGAGGATTTCCTAAAAAAAAAAATGAATCATCATTTTAGTATTTTATGAGTTGATCAAATTCTCCCCTCCCTACAAAAAGGAAGGCACAAGAAAGCATCATGCAACAACACTACAAACACCTATTCTCTACCCCACATGCTGCTAGTCTTTATGAAGAAAATTTCACAATCTTAAAGTCACCAAGTTCCTCTATCTGACCTGTAATTTTAATTTCTGTTCTTCATTAGGGACCTCCAGGAGATCTTCAAGATCAATTTGTGGTTCAGGAGCTGCTGCCTCTGTTTCCTCCCTTAGCTAAAAAGCAAAAAAAACACCAGAATTAACCTTCAAACTTCTAAGAATTCTAGAGGCCATCTTTAAAGAACTAAGCAGCTGAGTTGCAATTAAAGTATGCTGCAAAGTTGAGGTCAAGATACAAATTGTCTCAAAAAAAGGAGGTTCTTATAATGAGGGCAGGGATTCCAGCCCCTTTGTGGTGTCTTCTACAGCCACACATCCTGATGTACACATTCTTCATCTTTTCCAGCTACTACACTGCTCAGGGATCATCACCAATCATTGGAAGACCATTTCAAGGTATCAAACAGCAGTGCCACGTACACCAACCTGTGACACCCTTCCTCAATGAAGAGTTCACCAAACAGAACTCTAACAGGCTTAATCTTAGAAAGGTACAAAAAATAGAAGGAGATTTTAGGTTTTTATGCTAATTGCACTCACCTACTTTGTATTTATACTAAGGCTTTTTGCAGTAATGGAGAGAAAAATAATTATGCCATTGAAAGACCTAACATTATTTTGTCAGCTTTCTCTAATAGACATGAGAGGAATATAATAGTCTCCTTTAATGTAAGAGGGACTCCAAATTTTGGTGACTGGAGTAATAATCTTGAACTGCATGGGGGTGTTGGAAACATTTGTAGACTCAATCACAGACACATTTTAACTTCACAAATCTCTGCAAGGAAAGCAGCCTGTGTTTTTCCAGTGTATTTGCAAAATGAATCTTTTACAACACACTAGTGATATTTTGGCATAGTAATCAGTAGAATAAGGATACTGGCTGAACAGTGCAGTACCTGACTGCCAGGTTGGGGCATTTATGGCAATACTTACAGGGAAAAAAGAAACTTTTCTTGAGCAGTCACTGATACCAAGCCAGAAAGGAAGTAGAAAGCCTTTGTTTAGCTTTGATATGCAGCTGACTTAAGAATAAATAATAAACCAGAGTTAAATATATTGCACTGTGACCCACACAGTATTTCTTCTTAAAAGGAATCGTTTTCATGTGACTTTTTAGAAAACAGATGTGGATCCAGTCTGACTTTGCCTCTGATTAAGAAGCTAAGTAGGCTGGGAGGGCAAGATAGGGTAGGAAATACCTGTAGTTTTTAGTCCTAGTGTGGATGCTATTCTGGCTTCTGTATGAAAGGAATCATCTTGAAAATCACAGAGTCTTAGTTTTGTTGCAAAAAGGCCTTATGACAGTAAACATCATAGCATGTTTCAGGAGGTGATGTTAGAACTAACCTTGCTGGCATTTGAATCTCTGGAAGACACCCTGGAACATTGCACTGCCAAGGGCAGGTGAAGCAAAGTAAGAGATAACAAAGAGACAATTGTAATGGAAGTTGATGGATACAAGGATGCCCAAAGAAGCAGAGCAACTAAATAGTCTTGTGACAATGCACAGAGGAGAGCAGGATGACCTGCTGGACATCTCTGTTATTACAAGTAATTTACTGTGGCACATGTATGTATTTGAAGAGATCCTATTAACGGTCTTTGACCTGGCATAGCATTATGTTATGTAGTTCCTTGTAGCAAATCTCTTATGCTGACCTGAATACATCAGGAAGCAGGGAAATCTGTTGTGCTGAAGTGATACTAGCAAGGGCAATCCACTGGCAATCTGTTCCTGTAAGGGCATGGCTGGGTTTCTCACTTGTGCCTGATGGGATTTTGCAGTAGAGAAAGAGAATTCCCTTTGGGCAGCTACTCTGATGACAGTAAACAGCTCTTAATTCTCGGGATAACAGAAGTGATAACGTAAACTGACTTGTTTTTCTGACACCTTTACTAGTGTAAAGGTCTATCTCTGTACACTTCAGCAAGTAAGAGTAGCACATACAGAACCCCATCTTGGGTCATGTTACTGGTCATACCAAGTGCTTCTTGTCTGTCTCAGAAAAAAAAAGTGCCAAAAATTTAACTCTCTAAAACTGCAGTAATTCTCCAAAGGGCCAAATGTTTTGTTAATCAAAGCAGCAGCCATTCTCCTTGCTTATCTCTAGCAAATCTCAACAGTCAGAAAAGGACTCGCTGAACTGAGCTACCAACTCCAGGACATGCCAGTGCAGGCATGGTTGAGAAGCACTAAGTGTCATTGCCACTCTTTTGAACAGCCTTCACTCACCAGGACTACCATGCAAGCACTTAGCAGACACACTGAATTTTGCCTATCTGACTGACTCTGGTGATAACTTCTGCTCCCATGTGCACTGTATAATGTTTCATAATGCATTATCAAGAGGCCTAAGATGCAGCTGAGAATTTATTACTATCATTTTAATAAGCTATGGAAAATAACTGGAAATTCATAACTAACTTGAAGAGATTAATCATTTTTACTAAGTGAGCTATGTTTGGGAAATCTAAAAAAGTTTGTTAACACAACAGAAGCAGTAATATACTCATTTTCAGAGGAGCCATGAATTTGCAGCAGAAGGAAGGACCTTTTTCCTCTGTATTTGTTTTCTGCCTGTTCTTTGCATAAGGCATAAATTAAAACAGAAATTAACTATTTTTATCTCCCAACATGGCATGAGAATCTGGCACATTCCCACAAATATCAAATAAGAAACAGTCACACAGAAAATTATTGGAATAATGATTATAATAATAAAAATCAACAGCAACTACAATAAGGACAGACTTAGAAGCAGTTCCTGAAGTCTAGGTCTTCTGCTGTGGAGGTGACATCATTCTATAACTCTCAGAGCCCAGAAAATCAGCCTGGACAGGCAAAAATTTCTCTGTACCATCATGGCAAGTAGCATGAAACCCACTATTTCTGGCCTGCTCTAACATGTCCACTTCACTGTTGATTGCAATTTGAAACTGCTAATGCTCAGAGCAGAAGACTCTAAACAATCATCAGCTCTTATTTCCTTCTGTCTCAAAGATATGCTTAACACTGCACTGAGGTGCAAATACAGAATACAGAACAGAAAGGTCCTGGTACTTCATTTAGTCTGCCCCCATCTGGGACATAAATAAGCAGTTTTACACAATTTGTTAAAACCATCTGTTTAACAAATGGGTGGAAGATGAGATTCTCTCGAAGTCAAGAAAGCTGTGTTCTCTTACTGTATCAGCCACTGCCCTAGAGGGAAAAGCAAAACCCTTAACCAAGCTGTTTAAATGGGTTTAAGGTCATGATGTACAATGGGGAAAGTCTTTAATTTTTTTACTGTATTGCACTCCAAAGGATTATCTCAAACACAAAAGAGCACTATTGCTTCTGAAAGCACCCAGAATAAGTGTCATGCATCTAAGGACAGTATATGAATAGAAGTGATAGTACAGGGTTAAAATTTCAGTACACTCAGGCAGTGCTGGAACTTGAATGTCACTAACCCTGTGAAAAAAATGCAATAGCTGAAGTAAAGACCAGTACCATTCAGGTGCTGTAGGCATTCCTGGAGCTTTCCTACTGGGACAGCTCTCAGGCAGGCAGGAATAATTTGGGAGCAACTGTTCCTGGCGCAAAGGGAAGCCAAGGGAGACAGCTCTGGGGATTGGTGAAGATGAAGGCATAAGATCTCTACATTTGAGCAAAGTTTTTTCCTGTTCTTCCCTGTTGCCAGTAGTGTGTCCACACTCTGCAGTTACAGATACAGCATATTCCAAAGTGTCTCATTCAAACAGCAGGTAGAGCCTCACTGTTGTGTCAAAAAGGAACAGGGATACACTGATCGCTCTAACCCAGCTAGCTTGGATACTGCTCACTGCAAAACCACTTACCACATGGAGTTCATCAACAAGAATCATCCTGGGTTTATACATCTCTCTGGGTTATGCTACTCATGCTGAGCAATAGCTACACCTGCTCAGTGGGTGCAACACCAAGGAGTTCAAAGCCACTTGGATTGCATCAGTGCAAGCTTCCCTGCCTGCACCAGTCAGAGTGCTGCACAGGGGGCATGGAGATACCTGCTGAAAGACAAGAACTATTTCCAGTGAGGCAGAGCAAGCAAATCTCTGTGCCAGCACACAGGGCCTCTAGATCCATTCAGGTGACAAGCAAGTGGCTGATTTGCCCCAGCTACTCACCCGGCATTGGTACAGCTCCTGCAGCTGGGCGTTGATCCATTCCTCCAGGTCTAGCCAGCGCTGTAGGTCTTTGCGGTTGTACTTTATGGTCAACTTGCCCAGTTTCCTGTGTGATGATTCCTCCCCAGGTTTCTCTGGCGTCTGGAAAGTCACCCGGGGCAGTGCACTGGAGTTGCTGGCCATGCTCACCACCTCCTCCCTCCGACAGCAGTAACTCACCTTCCTCTGGGCTCCCTCACACCTTTTCTCTGTCTCCTTTAACCAAAGCCTCTCTGCAACCAGTGTCTCCCAGCACAAGCTAGTTACAGGTATCAAAGGTGGGAGGCACTGGTGATCCTGGGGAGAGAGTTAGGAGTGGCCACAGGGCTGGGGAAGCAGCCAGGCTCTGCAGGCAGAGTTACAGCTGCAGACTCTTGGGTTTCACCATCAGATGTGCTGACAGGAGCAGGGAGGCAGGCAGAGTTGTTGTAATAACATCTGTTGTTAAAAGAAGCCAAGTGAACCAGGGAATTGATGAACCATGTTTGTTAATATTTAACACAAGTCAGCTCCAAGAGGTGGGGAAGAAGGAGGTTTTAAATTACTGTTTTCCTACAGGCATAACTTACATGCATGTGCAATTCCAGAGGGCTGATCCATGCATAATGCATTGTATCCTGCTGCAGTTCCTACTTCTTAAACTGCCTGCAGCCACAGGGTTTAGCTCCCTTTGAGATGGTATATTTGGTATTTTCCAGCTAAAGCACTGGACCCAGCACCGACAAGAAATGGTCTGGAATTGGGCAACTCATCCATTATTTTACAGTAGTAAATCAGGAAATAACACTGCAACCCAATGTTGGGCTCAGCAGTTCCATTTTTTGTTCTCTGTTCTCTAAGTTAACCCCAGCTCTCTCAAAAATTCTGTAGAAATCCCAGTGACATGAATTTGAAATTATTTGAGCAAGAAAATTCTGGGATAAAAGAAATCTGTGGTCATATTAGGAGAAAAGTACAGTATTTGATGTGATGGCACTGCAGGGGAAGACCTCACTAGGGATATAGCACCATCTCCTTCCCATAGAAAAGTATTCATGGTAAGCAGGTTCACCTGCTGATGCATCATAAATGACTATCAGACAATATATTATCAATGCTTGGTGTACAGTTCGTTCCCTCCTGGTTAAAGGTCTGCAGCATTATTGCCCTATACTATTTAGAAGGATATGTGAGAAGTGCACACTGCTGTTCTGTTCAGAGGAACAGAAGTCAGGCTAGCTGTGATTACAGGGTGCCAGGACCTGTGTCCCTCCAGATGCTGTCACACCTCTTTATTCAGCTGTTCTCAGAGCCCTCCAGCAGCCTGGCCAGTGAGCTGCCCCACCACATGGACAAACCAGCTGAGACCCTCCATCCTGAAGCAGATCAAACATCTCCAGTCTCATGATTCATGTGGAAAAACCAAGTAAGCCTCGGCTGTCAGGAGCCAAGGAATTTCCAGTTTGGAGACCAAGAACTAGATAAACCAAAGGAAAAGCAACCAGCCCTACTCCCACTGAAAGGTGCTGCCAGGCAGCATGAGGCAGTCTGCAGAGGGGCTGGTCTCTGAAAAGTTTGCCCAGCCCCCTGGCACAGTTCTGTCCCCAAAGGGATGGTGGTATAGCCAGCCAGAAAAATCTTGTACACAGAGTGGTAGAAAAAAGAGCAGGGCCATTACAGTCTTCTTTTCATCCTTAATGTGAGAAAAAAACCAAAAACAAACAAACAAACAAAAATCAAAACAAAGCCACAAAAACAACAACAAAAAAAAACTCAAACCTTTTTCAGATGGGAAATTCTGCAATTTGCTTTCACGTACATGAAGAATAAAGTGTTAAGGTATATCTGAAACTGATATTATCTTCTCTGTTTTTCTGACAGCCTAAAACTTCTGTTCAGAAGACATCTGTTAGCTAGCAGCTTTACCCATTTTTCCTCACTGCTTGGCTGTATCCCTCCATGAATCCCACTCTAAAACTTCCTTATTTAGATCAAAGTTAAACAGAAAAATCTGTGTTGAGAGGCTTGTAGCATACTTAGCAAGTACAAATTCTTCAGAGATTCTTAACTAGTGGAAACCTTGCAAAACCCATTGAACAGCTTATAATGCCTTTACAACTATTGACTTTTCAAAGGTTAGTATGGCCTAAAATGGGCAGATATTCACAAGGCAAATCTAGACCAAAGGACACATATTCAGGTGATAAATTCCTGTCTCCAAATAGAAATGCTCTATTTCTGTATTCAAGGACTGACATATTTAAAAGGGGAAAAGAGAGGGGAAACTGTACTTCTTTGGTCCCAAGAATGTCCAGAGAGGCTGGCATTAAGAGCAGAGAAAGAGGATCAGACTTAAAGGAGAAGCTACTTGTTATCACTGAATCACTCCAAATATCTGCAGCAGCTGAAAGACTGGCAGGGAAGCCCCTTTCTTCCATCCCGTATGCTAACTCTCATGCTCTTGAGCAGTTTAGGTAATCTCTACATGAAAGGGGGGTTTTGTCCTGTTAATATTCTGCCAGCATGGTTGAATTTATGAAGCAGAGGATCCAGAAGTCACAGGAGAGCTGTGAAAATGAGAGAAAAGGGAATACAGCCTACTCTAGTGGCTCTTCAAATAGCTTGAACCACTATTGAGTTGTAACCTCACTTGAGCTGAGATGCCACATCTGTTCTCCGAGTAACAGACTCAGACCACAGCCTGTAGTATCAATAAAGAAACAAGGGACACAAGCCCTGGTGCTGCTCAATCAGTGCCACCCTACAGCTGAACAAGATGTTCAGAGGATGATGTCAGAGGCACTCTCAGGAAAGCTGTAAGCCAAAATGAGCCAGATTACAGGATGTTCATCATACTGCTTTGGCTTACTTCAGCTTAGTCATGAATTTGTTCTAATAAGAAGGTGGCAATATAGGAACAAATGTCTACTGATAAAGCAGGCCTCCTCCAGTAATAAACTGTTTTAAACTATGATTAAAGCAAGAAGAAGGAGCAAAGCCAGTGCAAGATCAGTCCTTGAGGGTGTGGTAGAAGTTCCTGCAGTACTCGGTGCCTCATTCAAGGTAGATCCCCTTGAATGAGGCAGCATCACGTAAGGGTGCACGAGCCACCTGCCAGTGCTGGTAAATGCCAGCTGCCACCAAAAAAGAAGCAGTTTCAAGATTTCCTTCACAGTGCCACACCCCATCCTGTCCTTTGCTTGCATTACAGCAGATTCACTTGGCCAAAAGGACAGAAATTCACCATTTTGTTTGGACAGAATCTCAGAGATCTCAGGCATGGCTGGGAGATGAAATTTTATTTTCAACCTAGTTATCTCTCCCTATAGCCTCAGGCGTATAACTTGGACCAAATTTTCTAGAGTGAGCACACATACTTGGGCAACTAAGTCATCTAATCAGACAACCTGTTTTTTCACAAGTGCTGTGCACATGTAGGCTGCAATGGACCTCCTGCTGCAGCTGTTTGTGATCATGTCCTCTGCAAATCTGCATATCATTTATGCTGGTGAATAAAGGGAGTTTAAACATGGCGAATACATTTGAATTGTTAGACTGAAAGAAACACTATGCCTCAGTTTGCGTGTGTGTGACCTGGGGTTGATGATCCTCCAGGCCTACCCTAAAAATGAGCTGCCTCTTTAAGGAGGGAACAATTCAGTACTTTGAAGATGGACTTTTATGACTGTCTATGGTGCCAGAGAGGGCCACCAAACTGAGCATAGGCATCATAGTACCAAACAGCCGTGACATTGATCCAGGCAGCAGAGCATCCAAGGGCATGAGTCAGATCCAGTTACACTCCTGTGTTCTTGAAGCTAGTGATCTCCATCCCACACCTGTGACCTAAGGTGGTGCTTCTCTTTCTTCCTGAGCTGATGACTGTGGGATGTGCTTAATAATTCAGCAGGGCCTCAGCTCATCTTTCCACAGAACCAGGTTGGTCCCTTTCCCTTGAGTCCCAGCCTAGAGAGGAATATTTCCATTCAAGACAGAAGAAGCCACTCTCCACCTGCTTTAGAAAATAATCACTTTCCCTATGGTTGCAAACGTGATAGTTAACACAAATTAAACCAGAGAAGCCAGCAAGGGTGACTGTATCAATACTACAGTGACACCACAAGGTAAAGAGGTTCTGTTCCTTCCTGGGAACAGGAATAGGTATGGAAAAAATGTTGTGTAATAAGACAATATAGCCAGGACTGGAGATTTTAAAAATCCAGAGTCCTAGGTGAGCAACCCCAGTACCTCCAGCATCTTCATGGCCATCATCCATTTTCTTAATTTTTCAGTGTCTCCATGGGAGCATGGAAACCAAAAAGGCTGCACCATTGCCCCAGAGTTCTAGCAAGTAGAGGGAGAATGCATTATCTCTCACCGTCAGCTTCTGGAGACATAGGGAGGCAGACAGGGATATCCAGTTCATATAGTCCCCAGCTTAACCTGAGAAGTACAACCACCTTCCCATCAGCACAGGCTGAGGAGCTTCTACATTCTTCAGCCAGGTGTCAGTGATCAGCCTTACTCCTTTCTCTTTACAGGCTCACCTTTCATAAGGCACTGAAAGGGCACTGGAAGGAATACTGACAAGTGCCAGAGGAAAATATTTCCTAATTTGACTGATCAACCCAAAACTGCACTATTTGGCACTGTCTCAGAGAATAGAGAGGTCTCAGCAATAAAGAGGTCAAGTGAGCTGGCCTGCCCACTGCCCTTCCTCTGGTCTCTTACTGACATTCAAGTGAAGCATAAAGGCTAATGTCTCATCAGCAGTTCAGAAGGAACTCCTTTGGCACACCAATTTTCCTTGTCTGTGTCCATCCACAGACATCATGGAGGTAGCAGATTGAGTAAGCATCTCCACTGAGAGAGAAGACCCCCTTCTCCTTGAATACTTAGGTGAAGCTGACAGCATGAATTAGATGCCAAAATATTTGTTTGGAGATCTTTGAAAATCTGCCCATGTTGTTTGCTGCTCTCCCTCATTACTCTGCTCTTTCCCTAGAGGAAGAGGTGTTAGGCACTGATAGCATGATCATGTTTTCAAGTAGCACAGAAGTTTCAGCAAGTCTTTGAATGGTGGAGTTGGAGACAAGAAAAGCACTGACTGAAGAGCTGAAGGAGATCTTCCTTGTTTTCCATCCTGCTTTCAACATTTTAGGCTTGCAGAGGCTGTACAGCTCTTGCACCAAGAAGTTTGCTATGACCCAGTCCCCTTGAAAGGGTACCTTCCATTTGCAGGGACTGTACTGCTCACACCTGCAGGGAAATTACCATCTACAAGCAGAGGGGAGAGCAGACCTTCCCAGGAGGCAGCTGGCCTGAAGGTCTTGAAAGAAGATTTCTGGGGATGTGGTTGCTGTAGGAAGTAATGGGGAAGAGTCTATAGGGAATGCTATGACCAATCCTGTTCCACTCACAGGTGCTATAAAGAACAGATGAAGTTGTCTGTGAGAACTTCAGTGGGAAATGTAAGTTTATTCTAGTTCCTGCAAACTGAATATTCTTTGTTTCACATTTCCATACTTGTCTCCCTGTAAAAGCCTAGCATAGACAGGACAAAAATGCAAATACTTTCTTGGTGTTACCAGTCTAAACAATGGTTCCACTTCTTCCTTTCCCATTGCTCCTGCCCTTAAGGGTTTACCTTGAGCAGCAACATTAAAATAAAAACCAGTGCCATGAAACTGTGGACAAAAACATCCCCAAAGAAACAATATACCCTCATTGTGACTCCCTTCCCCAAAGCTACCTCGATGCAATGGGAATGGCTCTCAGGAGGACTCAGCACCCTGTCATCCTTTCTCCTGCTTTGTTCCACAGGACCAGTGGTTAGTCATAGCCTGATGAGATCCCTTCCTGTCTCCTTCCTTTGCCACATCTTTGTGCCGTCACTTGCATCCGGGTCTCACCCCTAAACCACACCAGGAGGTTTAACCTGAGGCAAATACAACAAAACAAGCAAGCAAACCTGTCTGCCAAGTGTTAATTATACATGGAGCGGTTCCCAGGTAAAACACAGCAGAATGGATTCATCTGCAGCAGCCGGTGGGACGAGCTGCTGTGAGGAAGTCATTGCAGATGGTGATGCCATGGAGCTGGGCTGCACAGCGGGACAAAGGGGAATCTGAATCAAGTCTTCCTTATTTTTCTGCCTGTTGGAGTCACTTCCTCCTGGAAGGTGAGCATCCAGCTGCCAAAGGTACTGTGGTCTCAAGGGCAATCACAGAGAGAATGCAGGTGATGAAGACTCCTGCACTGCATTTGTTACAAGGCATGCGTGTCTAAGATCTCTTTTAATCTTAGTCAAATATTAAACTATGGTGTGGTTTACCCCCCTGAGTCATCCTTGGAATAGTTATTGCCAGACTGAGAGCAGACACTTCAAAGACAGACCAAAGTTAACAATGACTCACTGTTTCAGGACCCCTTAAAAACACTCCTAAGTTATAAAACCACACACCCTACTTTCCCTTTGCACTAACATGATTAACACATGTCTCTGCTGAAGCCGTGGGAATTTATTAATTTTGCAGAAGATGAGGTCTGTAATGGGATTTTGAGGCGAGGAGAGCAAAAACCAAGTTACCAATTTGGAAGAAGAGCTGCTGCCACAGAGAGGGGTTCCTAGTAGAAGTCCTTGATCTTGGGCTCAATCTCAATTAAAATTTTAATTACTGAATTCCTCCAGAATAAACTGGGCATATTTAAAAACTGTTCTACTGTTATTGAATATACTGAATAAAATTAAGTCTAAAGTGACTATAAAGACAATTAGAGTGAGCAGCATAAAACCTTGTAGCAGAACTTAGCACAGCCTTCTGATAAGAGTAAAAGCCATTAAAAACCCCTATTCTAAAGGCTAGGCTTCATCCTCTTAATGAAGGGGCTCATCCTTTCATAAATATTTTTTTTAAGTGGGGGAAGATGCTAGAGATGCCAATCAATTAATCCTCCCAGCTGTGTTTGTAGGAATTACGTTACTCCTATATTGCTTGGCACAAGCAGAAGAGACATCACGTCCTTCAGGTTTGTGGAAAATCTGTGACAGATTTTGTAACACAACACTACTGCTGAGATAGTTTTGATTATTGCCAGTGAGACAAAACCACCAAACTGCAAAGTTTAGGCCCAATTTTGCCAGTGTGGATATTCAAACAGAGTCACTGCTTTGCCATGGGGCCATCTGCTCCCTGAGCTGCCTGCTCTTGTGTCAGAGAACTGCACTGAGCCTTACCAGGTTCTACTCCAAAGGCTTTGAATATTTATCCAGGAAAAATCTATTCCAGGTTAAATACAAGAGAGACTTCCCAGCAGAGCATCCCATGAAGTGCAGAACAGAAGGAGACAATCTTATTGCCATTTTTAAAACAGGCAAGGTCAGCTCCCCCTTTACTGCTTGCACGGTCTGCAGGCAGGTCCAAAAGATCTGGTTTGTAAATGGAGTGGAAGACACCCATGCTTCTTCTGACAAAGATTCATAAAGCCAATGAGGAAAGAAAATATCTCTTTGTTCTGCAGATATCCATGTTTTCTCCTATCAATTTTCAAGGTTTCTTCAATACCTTACCACTACCAGGTTGAAGCAATTCGCTTTTCCTGACAGATGTCAGTACTATACGAATGTCAACATCAAGCCATAGAAAGTCATGAGAGGTATGGAAAAATAATATTCCCACAATCTTATCTTCCCATGGTGCTTGTGACAGCCAGGAGGCAGGAAACATGTCTCTAAAAACTCTCAAGAAATCCTGTAAGGATACACAAGGCTGGAGCAGAGGTACAGAAAGAAACAGCAAGAATTGAAATGCTGGACAGCAGAATAGTCCCCCAAACCACAAAGCCAACTGCTCTTTGATAGATAGCTACTGCTCACCACCTCTTTCCGAAGACATACCATGAAATGCCATCTCAGATCTTCTGTTGTTATTTTAAGTGATGAAATATTTCATTATAAATAATGTCCAAGCAAATTACCAACACTCCCAGCTTTCCTAAGGACAATGACAAAGGGATAAGAACAGTTTGCCCAGGGGTTTTAGGACTGTTTACAGACAGTTTACAGAGGGGGTGGATGACACAGGTGTGTGTGCTGAACAGAGGAATTTGATCATGAATCTGCAAGTAGAAGCACTAAGGGGGAAATATATGGAAAAGGCAGCCTTTGCATTCCCGTGGTCCCAAACAGCACCGTCCTGAAAGGCAAGGGCACTACAAACGCACCATAGCTAACTTATATGAGATTGATGAGAACAATGAAATGCTGCTCATGAGCCCGGGGTGATTACTTAAAATCTTCCCTGCTGTGGTAGCAGAGGTCCTGCCACTCAGACAGCCTCCAAGTATGATCCCAAGGGCTTCCACTAGGGAAAAAAAATTGCGTCCCAAGAACAGGGAATTCATTGTTTCGGGATACCTGTACTGAGCACACAACCTCTTGCAGCAGCAACGGCTGTGGGCACCGCAGACAGGGCTGCAAGGCTGACTCATTTGGGTTAGCGAGACACGAGCTAATAGTGCTCCGTGCCAGTGACTACACCGGAGCACAAGGGCGACTGCCACGGGACACAGATCGCCTGCTTCTCGGCTTTCAGTGCCTTTGGAGCATCCTTAGCACGGGGACGTAGCTGGCACCCAGCAGGTGGGATGCTCGTCTGGAGCGGCTGCTCTCGCACCTGCGGAAGCCAGGGAATCGGTCTCGGCTCCGCTCCAAGGGGAGTAGAAGATCGTATCAGCTTGTCTCTCCTCCCCTTCCTCTTACGCAATTCAGCATGCAAGGGAGTGACTTGATTTTTTTCCCCTCCACTCTCTCGGGGAGTCAGTTTTCACTTCCTGTGCTCGCCCAGCCTTTGTCTCCGCTGGACGCGGCTGAAGGCGCACCTGAGCGCTGAAGGCGCGGCGGGGCGGCGGGGACACCCCGCTCCCAGCAGCGGCTCCAGCGGAGAGCGCCCAGGTGGGGCTGAGAGCACATGTCGGGATGAGGGGCAGGGTCAGGGGACACACCGGGGCGAGCCGCAATCTACAGCGCAGCCTCGGCCGGACTCTGGCTCCCTCTCGCCCCGGGGTGGCACGCACTTGAACAGCGTCCCTCTTAGCTTCATATGTCTTCTCCCTTCCTTTAGGAAAGGCTTGAAGTCTCAAGACAGTGAGAATCGGGACGCCAGGATGGCCAGAAGGAGTCCGGGTCCGTGGTTTGTGCCCTGGGTCTGCTTGGTGCTGGTGCTGGACTTAAGCGAAGGGCAGAAGGAAAAACCCTTCGGTGAAATGTGCCTGGAGGACTTTACGGCAGGGCTGCCGGACTGGGTGCTGGACACAGACGCCTCGGTCCAGAATGGAGCCACCTTCTTGTCGTCCCCCAAAGTGCATCGGAGCAGGGACTGCATGAGAGCCTGCTGTAAGGACCCCACCTGTAACCTGGCTCTCGTGGAGCAGCGCTTGGGCTCCGAGGAAGACCACATCCAGGGCTGCTTTCTCCTCAATTGCCTCTATGAGAAAACTTTCGTCTGCAGGTTTGCCAGGAAGATCGGCTTTCTCAACTTCTTGAAGAAGGACGTGTACGATTCCTACCTGGCAATGCAGAATCACAGACCTAGTGGTAAGGTGCCCATAATGGATCCCTGCAAACCGAGTCTGGAAGAGCATTAATGGTTACTTGGTGCCAGCTCCTCTGGCCATCAAATGAGCAGTAGTCCTGCCAAACACTTGGGGTAGAGTGATGCTAAAGATGGTGTTTCTGTGTTTTCTTCTGCCACAAAGGTTTTCCCAAACCCCAGTACTAATTTTTAATATTTATGTCTCAGTTTACCTCAGTAGTAAATGAACAGGGAATCTGTTTAACCTGTTTGAAGCAGGTGGAGCATGTGATCACCAAAGTCAGAGATTTTGCTACTTGACAATGTAGAGAACAAGATATTCTTTTTCTTCTCCCTTCCCCTGGGCCTTTGAGATTGGAAAGTGAAATCCTCTAAAAATCTACACATCACCAGGTTTTAAAGAGCTGCATTAATCTCTTAATTGCTCAGGGGCTGGAGGCAGGATGCAATCTACTTACCTTTATTTAACAGCAGCCTGGATGGTGAGGTGTGTCAGTATTGCTCTGCTTGTTGGGGCTGGTCACTGCTGCTGGAAGAGGAGCAGTGGGGGAAGGCTGGTTATAAAATATCCCCTTTGAAGGTGGGTTTCTCCTCCCCAGTCCCTGTTTCCCTGCTGTAAAAGATTTCACCTGGACACAGAGAGCCAGGTGGAAAGTGAACTAATTTGAAGCTGACCACCTGCCATCTCCAAAGAATTGCAGTGTGCTCAGAAACAGTAAAACCACAGCAGTTCCTCCTTTTACCCCCTCCTGTGTTTTGGTTGACTGGAATGTTTCTAGCCTGGCTGGGTCTTTGGCAACCATAACCTGTTTATCATTTGTTGATCCCTGGGCAGGGCTGTTAGGGGATATCTCTATGGATGATCCTCCTCACACCCCCTTCCAGCCCACTTGTGGGAGGGAAAGGTTCTGTGGAGATGGCAAGGGGAGCATCCAGGTGGATGCAAGGACTTGATGATGTGAGCTGAATAGATCTTTGATCTTCTGCTGGGATGTGGCAGCCTGAGGCCTTGTGGATGCTGGAGGTGGGAAATGGCCCCGAACTCCTCAATGAACACTTCTTTATCCTGAGTAACAGTGTGAGGAGTTTGGAGCAGAGCACAACTTCTCAGAAGCAGCCCTTGGGTGCTGCTGGTTTGAACAGTAGTGTGGAGGAAGTGGTCATCCTGGTCCTCTGTTCATACTTATAGCTTCCTACTGGATTTTAGGGCCTTTTGGTGAAAATGTCTCTCTGTTTCAGTAGTTCTCCCATATCTCTGTTCCAGGCTCAAAATCCTTTTCACAGAAGCTGCAGGTTAGGAACTGAAGGCCACAATCGTAAAACTGCAGGTGGCATGCTGGCAGCTGTCTAAACTCCTACATGTTGTAGGAGGAAAAGGGAATGTATCATCTCCAGTACATCCTGATTTCACAAGATTAGATTAAAATACAATGTACTGTTGAGCAATTCAGCCTCTTTAACACTATGGAGCAGTGCCTCATACAAGAAGACTGCAAGTCCCTCATCCCTTGGCTGGTCTCAGGGTCTGGCATTCCATGTGTGTGGATCTTTAGAAAGTATCCTAGGGTCACCAACCTCTCTGTGTGACAGCAGTGACATGTTTGCTGAAATATGGCACTGAGCTGCAACATCCCAGACACCAATATGCACTTGCTGTCTTCCAATGCATCCCTAGTGCTCCTTTCACGATCCTGGGATGGCTACGGTGGAGCAGGAAGCCCCAGGAGGGTTTATCAGTGAGAAGTGAAAAGCACTACAGAAATGCAGCTCGGGTTACTCTGCCTGGAGGTAGCTGTGCCTCTCCTCACTCACGTGGGGCTTGTGCCCCAGCCTGCCGTGGGTGCAGGAAGGGCTCGGTCTCTTCTAGAGCCGTGTTGGAGGGTGCTGGGTGCCAGGCAGGTCTCCAGCTGCAGTGACGGAGGCTGGGCAGCTCACCGCTGCGTATTTGGGTCAGGCTGCGATGTTTGTGCTGTGCTTTCATGGGAAATGTGTTCCCTTTCTCTCTGAAATTTTTAGGCAGTGTCTTTGATACCAAAAGCTTTTTGAATCACCTTGAATGATACTGGAGGGCTAGCAGGAAAAAGAGACCAAGGGAGTTATCTTACTGGAGAAATAGCTGAGTCCTTCTCCCCACAGCAGTTGATGAGGCATTTAAGAATGCAGATGTCCATTTTGATTCAGATACAGACGCAAAAAATTCCAACCCAAACCCCAGCCCCCTCCAGTCATGATGCTGAAATTGGGTCCGTGCAGGACCTGTCTGGACAGGAAGGTGGTGCCTGGCTGTTACTGAGGGGGAAAAGGGGAAGGAGCCTCTGGGCACTGAGTGTGTCCACTGGCAGAATAAGGAAGCTCTACAGCATTTTTGCTTCCGGACCTTTTAGGGATGCCTGAAGAAGCCAGGTGAAACAAGTGTTAAAGGAAGCTGGTTTTGGCACATCAGGTCTTCCTCCCAAAATCTTGGCCCAGGTTTTGGACTGGAGACAAAACTGTAGTTTTCCTGCTGTTGTGCTGTATCACTGCTACAACTTGAAGTTTTGTGACTGCTCTGGATTCCAGGTTACTGTCAGCCCCCTGATTGTAGCCCTAAGGGTCTGCAGGAAGCTTTATCTGCTGCTTTATCATGCATTCCTTTCCTGTATGTGCTGCTGTCCTAGGAGCCTTTGCCTGTATCACTCTTCTGACACCCTCTGCAATGATAAGAATCAAATGCATGGTTTTTAGTGAATAATGAAATATCGGGTTAGTGATCCCAGTGGGTTACATTAAACAAAAAAGTCACACGTTATAAGACCAACACTACTACTGCTACTACAGGGAGCATACTTGTTGACTTAAGGGGTTTATATATGTTTAGGAGGAGACTAGGTAACACTTGAAAGAGAGCTCACACTGGGGGCTGCTGAATGGCAAATTTAATCTTGGAGTGTTTCAGGAGCCTGATGGAAGTAGCTGAAAGCAGGCAGAGCGTATTTTTGCAGTGCTCTTGCTCTTGTTCAAGCATCTGCTGTGAGACTGTTGGCAAGTGAACACAGGGACAGGGGTACCTGGTCTAACCCATTCTTACAGTGTTATGAGTTCAGAAAAACCTGTGGGTACTGGAAACAATGAATACAGCTGAAATCTACGTTCTGCACATCTTCTGAATATATTTTCAGTATTTTGCAGAGCAAGAGCTTCTGAGTTCTTTGTAAGCTGGTGACAACTGCTTGGCACTGTCTCTTGCCTGTTTCAGCTAACATACAGCCTGAAGTCTCTGATGTTATTGTTAAAAGGTATGATCTTCTTAAATGATTGTTGAGCCTGAACTTTGGTGCGAGTTTTCTGCCTGGCTCATGCGGGAGGGGCAGGCTCACCATGCACTTTATTGGTTATAATGGAGCCCAGTGTTTAAGTAACTAGCCCAGCTTATTCTGGTCTAGGCAAACCAGTTTTGGGTGTGAAACTGGAAAATAACCTCCCTGAACCTTTGTCCATTTCTTGAACTGAACCTTTTGTGGTTGTTGTGAAATGCTCAGTGACATTCTCCTCCTACTGTTGAATCCCGGGCTTGTGAGTGGGAGATGAGAAGTGCTTGGGAACCACAGGGTTCTGATCAGATATGTCTGCTCCTGCCTCACCGTGGAGGGAGATTTGCAGGCTAAAACTTCGGTAATGCATTCCTAAAAGAGAGCTCCCCAAGAGTGAAGCTCATCTCTCCTTAAATGTTTGGTCACATGCTGGTTTCCATTCCATGAGCAACTAAAATGAGCAGCACATTTATCACAGCTGGGGCTGGGACAGGTCCCCCTTTGGCTGATGCTGTTGAGTCCTAAGCCAGCTGCTCATCCTTGAGTTCAGCCCAGGAGATGAGAAGTTGCACAGTCAGTACCCAAAGCACAGATTCAGAGGCTAATATGTACTGGAAGGGTCCTGGAAGACCAGCTGGTCCAGCTCCCTGCTCTGAGTGGGCAGTGAGGGACTTCCCTCTTATTCTGCTTGCTGTGAAATTAGTGTTTGTAATGCAGCATTTACTGAGGTCGCTACATCATGTCCTGTCTCTGGAGCTCCAGTCTCCTGAAAGAGACTGGAGGTACAAACCAATCTTTACTAAAATGGCAGAAATACCTGTAGTAGAATCTTTCCCTCTGCTTGCTAAAGCAAATAGGACTGGTTTCCCACACTCTGAGGAAGGATAGAGGGAACCTAGTGTCAGCAGCATCTTACGTTATTCTGAAAATATAATCTATTCAGTCATACTGTATTGTTTTAGAGAGGTTAAGTTGTCCTGCTGTGTGCACCACTTACAAACCACTACATAAACCTCTAGAAACTAATGCTGAGATCTGCTTGGCTGTGCATGAATTGTTAGAAAACTGTATGGCTTTATCATGACTCTATTTGCTGCTCAGCCAGGATGAAACCCTAAAGTAAGAGCCTGTATTTCTCTTTCTCCAGGCACTCATTGCCTTGTTTCCTTCTCTCCCTTTCCACCTCAGGCAAATTAATACTGTGGCAGCAGTGTCATCCTTCATTACCTCTGCCCATGGAAATGGAGAGTTTTCTAGTGTGGATGGGTGAGAAAGCTGTTCACTTTTGAATTACTTCCCTGGAAGCAATGCAGGAGCAGGACTTTAGCATTTGTGGGAAGAGCCACACTGCTGCCCATCTGCTTTTGCAGCAGACAGGTTCTGCTGGCTTCTGATGTTGAAATCTCCAAGGTCCTGTATCTTGTGGATGCTGGAATTTGGGGGGCCTCATTTTTGGCCTGGTCAGTGGCTTTGAACAGTGGCTTTTGTCCCCAGTGATGTCTTTCCCTTCCTGGTGCCTCAGTGTCCCCAGTGCAAGCCACACTTGTCTTGTTTGCAAGTTTCTCCTGCAAAGGCAGTCAGCAGTGGGCTGTAAGGGCCCCTCAGTCACCATGAGAAAGCTTTCCAGCTTTTTCTAGTGACAGCCTCAAATCATTATGAGGTATTTTTAAGCATTGCTTTGTAGTCTCAGCTACTCAGGGTATATCTGCATGAGCTCTGGAATGGAGGAAATCTGGTTTTCTGTAAATCTCAAGGGCAAAGGCCAGTATCTGAGTTCCAGAAGAAAAAACTTCCAAACTGTGAGCTTTGCAACTACATTCTGCCATGGGATTTCAATGGTGCCTGTAGGTTTGCATAGCAAGGTCCCTAGTGGGGTCTCTCCCCACCCTTAGATGCTTACTTTAGAAACCCTTTAGAAATTTATTATATTTTAAATTCCTGTTCTCCCATCAGTTTTGGTTCAAGTTAACTTATTAGAGATGAAGCCAGACAAGCCATTGACTGCATGAGCTTTTAAACAAGAAGAAATTTTTTTACAGTGAAAATCAGGGTCTCAGGCGTGAATACATTGTGAGTAATAAGACTTTTTTTAAGCAATTTGGATTTCCTCTATCAAGCTTTCCTCGGAATCATAAAGAAGAGATACATCCCCTACTGACGTGTTATATAAATGGGAGTAGAAATTGTCAGTTACAATGTGACTCCAGGAGTATGTTTCACAGTAAAGAGCATGCCACAGACAGCATCATAAAGCTTTAACCTCCCTGTTAGTTACAGAGTTTTACAGCAGAAACTTTCCATGGTCAAAAGAGCATTATAGCAAAGGTAACTTCCATTTTTCCTACAGACTTTCAGAGCAAAACAGCAGAGTCTCTGTTGTACGAGCAGTTTGCTGATACTCTGGCTCGGTCAGCACTTGATTCTGAAGCTCAGGTGGAAAACAGCCATGTTGCCAGGGAAGGCTTCATACAGTCAGTGTGGCAGAAATACTCCAAAGTCACTGAACTTTCAGGCATCCTAAGGAGAAAAGGGATAGACTTGAAAAACAAGTGCTTAAATTTTAGTGAGCATTACTCCTTGGCAGCCATCACAAATAAAGAAATACTCTTGACTCTTCTTCTGGATGTGAGGAGAGTCAGTAAATTTGGCTAATCAGAGATGGGAACTGGGGAAGTTGCTGACCCATTGAATACAACTGAGCTTTTACTTGATCATGCAACCCACAACCCAAAGTAACTGGATGTTTGGCCTGCAATTTTTTGTTTAAAGTGTACATGCTTAAAAATGTCAAGGAAAAACATGATTTGGAGTCACGAGTTAAGGATCAGCCTCTGTGTTGTTGTAAAACTGGTCTTTTCCTTGTGCAATTGCACCCACCTACTGGGCTCACCCTGGCAGGACGGTGGTAGGGAGTAGGCTGCCTTTCTCCCTGCCAGGCTCCTGGTGTTTGCCTAGCAGGAATGGCAGGAATGTGTCCCCTTTGCAGAGCTTGCAGTGGTGTGTACAAGGTGACAAAAGAGCTAAGTGGCCTGTTTTAATGTCTGGTTTGTTTGTACATGTGCCTTGTATTAAATGTCCCTTCAGTAGACTGCAGTAGGAGTCAGCATCTGGGATCTGAATCCAGATACTCAGGATTCAAACAGGAAATTAGGAGCAAGTCTGCAACAGTGAAAATAATCAGCTAATGGAGTAATTTTCTAAGGGGTTTGGTCGCTAATCCTCTCCTTCAGTCACAGTGGATATCAGTAATGGCAGAGTGATTTCTATCTAGCTTGTAAATGATGGCTGGTGCCTTTACAAAAGACTCAGGCTGAGCTGGAGCACTGAGTCCTGCATTTGGTACAGGTGCTAGCAGGTGGAGTTTTACAGGCTGAGCAATGCACAAAGCCTGGGATCAGAGACGTTCAGGCCAAAAGGAGTTATGAGTCAGGCTCAGTGGTGTCATTGCATAGGCTGCTCTTGCTGGCACAGGCAGGGATCAGTTTTCATCTCTTATACTTACAGTCTTGAAAAACATTTAATAGATTGTGGAAGTTGCTGGTAAGCTAATCCATGGAACGGTACAGAAATAACAATCACATGAATGGTGTTTGTGTGCTGTTTTAAAGGCATATATGTAGCTCTGGCTAAATGCACTAACGTGTAGAGTTAGAGATAGTGGTAGGAATGATGAGAGTCAGTTCCACATTCTTCAACACCCACATCAGGCTGTCTCCCTAAGTGAAGGGCAGATATTGCTCTGTGCTGTTCTGTGAGGATGTGGTCCCACTCTCAGAAGCACAATGGCTGTAGCCACAGGGCCACCCTCTTACGGTGTTTCCTGTGGACAGAAGTGCCCAGAGAGCCAGCTGGCTCAAAGAGACTGCCATAGCTGGTTGTGGACTTACTAAATTAATGAGGGCAGTAGTAACAGTACTGATTGCCTGTTGCTTGCTCAGGCTGTAAGGAGCACAGCTGTATAAAAGTGTTTTCCTTTCAGCAGTTGAAGTCTGAATTGATTCAGCCTGGAAGAATCCCCTTCCCTTGTCTTCCTGTAATGAAGACAAGGACTGGACCCTTCAGCCTCTTACCCAAGCCTTGTTCTACATTTCTTCTGCAGATGACCACCCTCCAATAGCCCGTGCTGTCAAGGACATGAGGGTACAGCCAGGGGTGCCAGTGATGCTGAGAGGCACAGAGAGCACGGATGACCATGGGATAGTCAGCTATGAATGGAAACAGATCCTTGGCAACCCCTCTGCAGAGATGAAGGTAGGGAGCTGCAGGAATAAGCAGCTTGCTCAGTGGCACCTGTGGTCTGCACTAGGTTGGTCAGGCAGAGCCTGACTTATAGGTCACCTTGTCCTTCTCTCTTCAAGCCAGTCCACCCAGGATCCTGTTCCCAAAAACTATGGAGCACTCCTTGTGTTTGCCCTCCTTGCCTCACACACTACTTAGAAGTGTCATTTTTGGCCTCATTAGGTCTCAGGCTCCATGCACAGGATGCTGTCACAATCTTTCCTGAGCAACACCTGACCTGCCTGGGTGGGAGCAGCTGAGAGGGCAGAGCTTCCATGCAAGAGCTGTCTCTGCTCCCAAGATCCTATAGTTCAGTGAAGGGCCTTATCTTAGTTTTACTCTATCCACTCAGTGCATTTCCTCTTCTGCCTCTGAACAAACCAGTCTCAGGCTCTCCTTCTGTTCTCCTGGGGCCTTTCCTGGACTTTGTCTCTTTTTAAAGCATGAAGTTCTTCCTCCTATTTTATCTGAGCTGGAGCAGAACTCATGACTCCTGTCTGGATCCAAGATCTCTGGGGTGTGAATACTGCCTATTTGCTGAATTGTGGCTTTAGAAGGGCAAATTATTTCTTTTAAATTTCTGCAAAAGGTTTGAAAAGCCATGGAGTTGATATGGAGTTCTTGTGGCACTTTTTGGAAGAATTAGCAAAATGAGTACTTCAGGCCCACAACTGATTCTGAGCATCAGCAGTGACAAACTCTAGAGTGCCAAGGGGTCTCTGTAATTCAGCAAGTGCTCCTTTCCTTTTGCCTTTGCCCTAGCCCAACCAAAGCAACTTCTGTGAAGGGGAGGATGTCCCCTAATATTATGCTGTATTAAATACATAAAAATAATATATGGTGAGGCTGTGTTCTTTTGAAACCTAATCAAAACCAGAGATAGCATGGAAATGAAGGTCCAATTCTGCTGTAAATATAGAAGAAAAGTTTGTATCAATAATATTGTAGCTTTCTCTTCTAACAAAATAATTAAATACAGCTACCTTATTCCCTGTGTACTAAGTGAATGATTCATAATAGGTTTTAAGTTTTAAAAAGTAAAATACAAACTACAGGTAGTTCTGTCCTCTCCAGGGAGTTTTATTTTTCCTTGTGCTTTCACAATGCCCCAGAACATGAAATATCTAATTATGCTTATGTTACTTGTTCTCTCCATTACAGCTGGGTACCAGTCAATGGGTTTGGGGGGATTGTCTAGCACTGAGATATTTTTCATGCCAGACATTTGCTTGAAGGTTTCCATCCAAGTTCCTTTCTCCCTAAAGCAGGAAACATGGACCTTGCATGGCTTCAGTCACTCCTTCCTTAGGAGTACTTTCCTCCTACATAAGCCTTTCTTTTGCATTCTCAGAAGCACGAAGAAGATCAGGTAGAAATCTCTAACCTCCAGGTGGGGACTTACGTCTTCCAGCTCACTGTCACGGACACTTCACAACAGCAAGACTTCACCAACATCACCATCATGGTGTTAAGCTCTGAGCAGACAGAAGGTGAGCCTGAGCCCACACATAATCTACCTGGAGTCCTCAAGCCTGGGTGCTGCTCTGGCATTATTGGTGCTTTTCTCAGAGGGGTGGATGGGAGAAGAGCACAACCAAGAGCCTGGACTTCCATGTCAGCTTTTCCCAGTAATAGCCTGCACCAGTAGTGCAAGGTCTCTGCATTCATAGTGATCTATTTTGGGGTTTTCACATACCCTTGCAGGAGATGGTGCCTGCAGTAACCCCATCTGTCTGCCTGTCATTGCTCTCTGCTGGGTGATACCAGAGTGGATGAAGCTTGGGGTGCAACTGAGGTTGCTAAAAAGGAGAGCGTGAAAGGTTTTGTTGACTCTCATAGTTTTGCCTGGAAGGCCCTTAGGTTGCAGGGTAGGTGGAACTGTCTGCAAGACATTCAATGTATCCTGGATATTTTTTTTCTTTAAAGGCTTTGTTTAATGATGTAAAGGATCAACCTTACATATGTATTAGGAGTAAGGGGATCTTCGACAAATGGTTGACTAGTAGCTACACAGGGGATATCTTCTCTTACCTCAGGTACCATAAAAATATAAGAGCAGCCATGTCAAGTGATGCTAAAGGTCTGACCAAACTCCAATACACTGCATTCAACCGTGTGCAGGGGTTGGTACTTTGGAAAGAGTGCAAGAACATGACATGCTATCAGTAAATCTCCACTATGCTTGACTAATCCCCAAGGATTTTGCAGCTGGGAGATTTTTTTAAGCAGAAGATGGTTGTCTTTGTTTTTAATAACCATGTATGAATGAATCCCTTTTTGACCTCATGTAATCTTTGAAAAGCAGCAACCTCCTGATGAAAGGAGTTTTACAGCTTGACTATGTGCTGTGTGGAGATGCAGCTCCTTTTGTTTTATGGATGCGGCACCTTCTAATTTGGATTTATGACCCTCCCTTTAATATAAAAAAATTAATTCCATTATTTCCTACTCTCCTTCTCCATATTGGTCAAGATTTTATAAACCTTTCAGACATGTCGTTTGGAAGATTTTGTTGCCCTTCACATACACAAAACAGAAAGTCTTCCAAAGGACTTATCTAACCCAGACCCTTTCTTATTAACTTTCTTGATAGAGCACTGTTTGACTCCAAAGAAGGTGGGTTGGTGTCGGGGATCTTTTCCACGCTGGTTTTACAACCCGAGCCTTCAGCAGTGTGAGGAGTTCATTTTTGGTGGCTGCAAGCCCAACAAGAATAACTACTTACGGGAAGAGGAGTGTGAACTCGCCTGCAAGAATGTCAGAGGTGAGTCCTTCAAAAATCCAGCCCCCTCTTTTTCATAGGATTGGGTTGACCCTATGGACAAGGACTGCAGCCTATTGGCTGACACCTAGTTAGAGCCCAGTAAGCTGAGGAGACTGGGCTAATTATGGATGGGCAGTCATTGTCTTAAGCTGCCAACATATCTGACCCAGCTCCTAAAGCACTGGACAGTGTCCCTGGTATTTCTCTGGCTGCAGGAGCCCTCACCAAATCTGTGCCACATCTGAAACCAAAATTCAGAGAGCATCATTGTGCAGTTGGGGGCCAGAAGTGCTTCACTCCCAGAAGGAAATTTATCTCCCTCCTTGGCACTCTCAAGCCACTGAGAATTTGGTGCTGCTCAGATAAATGGGCTGAGCCTCTGCTAGGCCCATTGCAGTGCACAGCTTAAGAAGGAGGTTAAAAGGCTTGGAAAAGAAAGACAACTTGGAAATGGTCTAGCTTGTGGTGGAAAGTTCCCCTGTGCTCCTCCAGGCCTGCCTCACATGGGTACAACTCATCTGGATCTCTGAGTGGTGGGCATCCCTATTTCACCTCTGTAATCCATGACCTCCTTCCAGAAAATATGCTCTTCTCATGTGATACATGGAGGCAATATAAAGCTGCTCTTAAGCTGACAAAATGCTGTAGTGGTAAATTTATTTTATTTTTCCTCTTGTCTCTTCAGGTTCTGTTGGTGGGCGACAACAGCCAGGTGAGCCTCCCATAGGACAGTGTAATCCTGCTGCAAGCTTGGGTTGAGTGTCTCATGTCCATTCCTGTGGCTTTTGATTAGGACTCAGTGTGGAAAGTGAGGCACTGGAGACTAATTTCTTTATTAAGTCTTTCACTTTCATGCATAGCATAATTTAGGTTGGGGATTACCTCTAGAGGTCATCTGATCCAAGCCGGTGCTGAAAGCAGGTCCAGCTTTGAGTCACACTAGGTTGCTCAGCACTGTATCTAGTTCAGATTTGAGTATCTCTGAAAAAGGAGATTTTACACTTTGTCTGGTCAAACTGTGCCAGTGTTTGATGACCCTCATAATAATTTTTTCCCCTTGTGTTGAATTGCTTTCCCTTGTTGCAGCTCCTGTTGGTTGCTGCTCATCCTGTTACTGTGCTCCAAAATTAATGTCTCTTCTATAATCTCTGCCTTCTCCTCATGCTAGCTCTTGTGCTCCAGGCTCTTGCTGAGGTTTACTCTAGTATGCCAATGTTTTTTTTACTGGGGAGCTCAGAACTGGGCATGGTACTTAGCAGTTGGGACCACCTCTAGAGCAAAGAGTTTTGAAGCTCTTGCAGGCCAGTGTGCAGGTTTCAGTTTGGCTTTCCAAATTAAACCTCCATGCTTGGGCAATGTCTCCATATTCTTCCCGAGTAGCTCATTCTTGCTTCTACCTGCTATGTACTTCTTTCTGAGAGGAAACATGGCTGTTTTCAGAGCAGTGTTTCCTTTATAAACAGGATTTTTTTTTTCTTTTTGAGTCTAGGGTGGCACTGAGGAGAGACCTTTACCAATCTGCCTTGTTTCTTGTTTGCCAGCCCTATCAGCAGCTTTTAAGTCCTTCGTAAAGCTCTGGCAGGGAGAAACAATGAATTTTAATGAGCTATCTGAACTGTTTCTGATGCAGTATGCAATGGGAAATGTCAGGCCCCCTTCTTCAGGTGCAAGGATGGTTGCTGCATTGATGCCTATCTGGAGTGTGATGAAACTCCCGACTGTGCTGATGAATCGGATGAGATGTACTGTGCACAATGTAAGTACTTTAAATTCTGCCTCAGACAACTTTACCATCTGCCCAGGAATGGGTCCAATGTAAGTTACAGGTGCTGAGTCAATACTTTTTGGTGTCTTTTGTTCTTATCTCCTGACCCGACCTGGCTTCATCTCTTTCCACAGTATTACGTTTGCAGGTTCTGTCATTTCCTGTATTTCTGCTGACTGCAAGAGATGACCTTCCTTCTGTGATGTTTCCTGCCTCTTAAATACACTTTGACTCTCTTCTCTGCGCCTATCTGTAAGACTTCAGGCCTGTCTTTATGTCCCCTTTCAGTATTTTTCTTGCTGAATGACGTTATCTGCTCTCTTAGAGTTGGGAAATGGGGAAGGAAACCACTCTTTCTCCAAGTTTGCTCAGTGGCACAGTCCCCTTAATAACCTCTTATGGTAATGTAAATGCACAGTGGTGAGATGGTCAAATCCACCCTCTCTCCTCCCTTCTTCTATCCCTCCTCACATTTTCTGAATTTCCATAATCTCTTTCCTATGTGTGGATATTTTGTTGCCTTTTTAGATTTGCAAGTCTATGATTCATCTCTCTTGCCCTCTCTTATATTCTGCCCTAGTGCTCTTTTATATTTCTTAAAACCTGGAGTGACTTTTCCTATACTTCTTGATGGAAAACAAAAACAAGAGAGCAGCCTTTGTTTTCCTTAGTTTTGTCTCTCTATCTGTGGATTGGAAATTGGGAAGAGTTTCTTACTACATTTTATTTTTCTCCATGTTCCTCTCATAGCTTTGAGATACGTAAGAATATCAAATTATACTTCCCTTCCTCTGGCTTGTCATGGCAAAGGAATGTGCAGGAAAGCCCTGTCTGCCCATATCTGCATGGACAGAGGCATTTCTTTCCAACTGCTGAGAGAAGTTTTAACATGAAATGTTTCCCTTGCAGATGCTCGTGAGTTCAATAGACTGCAGAAAATCAATATGACACATAAGCAAGGTATGTACCATCCAGAGCACCCAGGCTGACCTCTACCAGCTTCTGGTTTTTTCTTCAGTTTGTTGTTCCATGGTAAATCTATTTCCTTCTATAAATCCAAAACCAGGTGTAGCATCTGGATAGTGCCTGTACTGAAAGTGAGCAAGGGCCTGTTCTCTGACCTTGAGGACAGCTGTTGACAGCAGGCTTTCAGTCTCCTGCCTAAACTTTTTCCATCCGGGTAGGTCATGTTGCTTGCTGGGCACAGTATCTGGTCTGTACAAAACCCTGCAGCATGTTTTTGTTTTTTTTTAAATAGTGCAAACCAAAGCAGTGTGTGGGACACAGCAATGTCTGTGCTCAGTCCCATATCTTTGCCTTGTTTGTTAAACTGTAGACAGTGGATCTGTCACTGGGTTAAAAGAGTATATTCCAAGTCACTTAAATGCAGCTCGGTTGTAGAGGAGACCTGAGCTGATCTGTGGTTTCTGTGTGTCCAGGCTCTTCATGTTCCCTTCTGCCTGCCAGGGAGGACAGGTCATTTCCACAGGGTAGTGAATCCAAGACTGCATGCTCTGATGTTCCTTTTTCTGTTTGCTGGTTGGATTTATGGCAGGTGCCAGCTCCCTTGGCATTGCCAACTTGACCAGCTAGCAGCTGAGCAGTGAGGACCTGAGAACCACTGTTCTGGCTATGGATTTCCTCTGCCATGGCATTGTGCTCTTTTGTTGTGAGCAGAAAATTTTGCTGCTCTGGGGAGACACTGCTTGGGCTAAAGCACCTCTGCCTTGCTTTGCCAGGCCACTGTGTGGACTTGCCTGATACTGGACAGTGCAGCGAGAGCATCCCCCGCTGGTACTATAACCCGTTCTTGGAGAAATGTGACCCCTTCACCTACGGGGGCTGTGGTGGCAACAGCAACAACTTTGAACAAGAGGAGGAGTGCATGAAATCGTGTTCAGGCATCACAAGTAAGCACACATCGTGAGGGCCGGAGTTTTACTGATCAAACTGGGAAAACCACTTCAGATTAAATTCTGTGGTCCCAAAGAGGCAGTGCCTTGGGAGTTGTCAGTCAAAGCTGCTGTGCTCTGAAACCCTGGCCATGAACCACAGCATGGCATGTGGGGGATGGTGGGTCTACAGCATCTTCCTGCAATGCAACCTGTCATTTCACAGAGCTGGAAAGCATTTTGGGTGCTGATGTTGAAAAAGAGACAAAGGAGGATGACAAAACTAACCAGAGATGTATCTGCTTTGAAGAGCATCTAACCTCCTAGCTTGGCTCCAGGTCTCCCCAAGTGAGAGGGGAGAAATTGAGAAAATGCTCAATGACACATACTAGCCTGAAGTTTTAAACATAAAAGAGAAAGAGTTGCACTGTATACTTGGTAGGTAGTGGTTTGGAGGGCAACAGGAAGAATTCTGCCAAACTCTATCTGTTAAGAGGCAAGCTACCTCCCTCAGCTACAGGAGGCCTGGCAGCCTGCCCTGATAACTCAGTACCCTGGCTGTTGAGAAGGGATACTGTGTGCCTTCAGTCACTTCAGAGCACTGGAAAAATTCTCCTCAGAAACCTGTCTCATGCCTTGTTCTTCTTTGTAAACTTTTTCCCCCCTTCTCTGTGTTCCCAATTCAGAAGCAGATGTCATTGGCCGAAGATGGGAATCATTTGAGTCCCAAACTTCTATGTTAAGTGAGTAACAATTTTCCCAACCAAACTTTCTTGTTGCTTTTCCTTGTCCTGAAAAATGCATTGTCTTTCCTTGCAAAGAGTGGCCTTCTCTCCCACACCCCTTTTGAAGCTGGGGAGCAGTGTGGGATTCATGGGATGCTGGCAGTGGCAAGAGGTGCTTCTGTGCACTGTGCAACTGTGATCCATTTTTTCCTGTGTCTATGACTCAGTAGCTCATACAGAGACTCCTGTTTTTCTTTCCATCAACTTGCATGAATGTTTCACTGTTCAACATCAGAAGATGGGAAGTAGAACTCTTCCTAAGGGCCAATTTTACATAAGGAGTACTAACTTCTGCAAGAAAGAAAGCTCGAGTGGATATGAGAATAATATCAGGCGCTAGAGTGTAGGGAAATGTGATAACCTTATACAACTTCTCTACAACACTAAAAAGCCCAATGCTATTGAAATACAAATTCTTTTTAGAAGGTCACATGCAGGTTATCGTTCTTAAATCCTAGAGATTTATTTAACCTTTAAATTCACAGCATCTCTCAAATGCACCATGTTTGACTATCTCCACTGATGCTACTGGGGTTTGGTTGGTTGGAGAACAACTGCTTACACCACAAACTCCACCTATCCACTCCCTCAGTGTTGTCCCAGCCAGGAGGTGCCTTCTTGTGACCACCCTTTGGTGGCCTCCCTGTTGAGGTATGACACAAGGCTTCTGTTGTAGAAGGATTTGATATTCCTAGGGTTGTCAAGTGGCCAAGCCTGTCAAAGTCACATAACAGCCTTTAGAGGGCGTGATGCATCTGGGAAATGATGGGAAATATCATCTGGGAGAGACAGGCTGGCTGTGCTATGCACTTGCCATTTTTCTTCTTTGCTGGTTGTGCAGTGACCACCCTGCTGTCGTGTCAGATGTTGCCTCTTGTCTTTGCCAACACAATTTCTGCAGCAGCTTTTGTGCTTGCTTCGTCCTGGCCACTCCTGCTGTATCCTGGCCATCTTGCTGAGTTTGTGGAGCATCCCTTCTAACATGTTAACATGTTCCTGCAGGTGCCTTTGAGGTAGTGATTGCTGTGCTCCTCGGGATCTGCATCATGGTGGTCCTGGTGTTCATTATCTAGTTCTTCCTGAAGAAAAGGAAGAAGAGCAGCCGCCGCCGCCAGCCTCCCACTGCTACCAACTCAACCCTCTCCACTGCAGAGGACACTGAGCATCTGTTCTATAGCAGTGCCACCAAACCAGTCTGACCTACAGCCTCTCTCTCCAGCTCAGCACTGGGGCACTCCCCAAAGCTTCTGGAGTTCTGTTTTTAGACACAGGTCTGTGCCTGAAGGACTCGTTCTTTGTGAAGACATTTGGAGCATCAGGCCAAGATTTAACTGTGATTTGGCAGTGCTAGTATTTGTGATTGTCTAGGCTAAATGGCTGCTCTGGAAAGTGAGGAACTGAGAGCAGTCTGTTGCTCTCAGACATCCATCTGTTCCTAACCTCAAACAATCCAGTGAAACTCTGAATTACATCTTTCTTCCTGCTTAAACCTGGAGCACAATTTCGCTCAGCTTCCTGAAGGACCCTGGAACTGGATCTGTGTAGCATTCTTTTTGGTGAATGATGCAGGCTCACAACAATTTGTTTTCAGTGTCACTTTCTGCCACTTAACCATATATTTTCCTCCCCTTATCCCAGTCCTCTGCAAGGTGTCCTTCCTTGCAGCAGTCTACCTGGTTGTGGTGTGTCTCTTGAGGTCTGTAGGATTCACATAACCATTCATATCTGATCTAAGGGCTCTGTGACACTCTCCTGTTGTCAACATGAACAGAAACAGAAATACCTGCCTAAGTCGCTAGGCTTTGTTTTTTAACAGAAAAGCTCACCTAGACTTTTTGCTGGCTGGCTGCTGTGTTTTTCTCCTGTCCACAATGCATGTTCACCATTTTTCTCTCTGTGAATTGCCCTGGTTGCTTTTCCAGTGTTCAGTCTGAATCCAAACATATTGAGAAAATATTTATTCTCACATGAAGTAAACGTCCATACTTTTCCTGCTGATTGTGCAGGAAAGCTGCAGTTTTGATTTCACTGCCTGTTCCTCTGAGCACACAACCTGACCTGAGTCCCTGGCACCTCCCAGAGCACAGGGGTGGGCTGGATACCACAGCTGATGTCTGCAGGCGTCCTTGCTCCTTGTGGCTCATCCCTTCTGATGCAAGGTGAGCCAGCCCAGCTCTGGGAGGTCCAAAGCTCATCTCTGGCCCCAAGGCAGCATGTGAAATCCCCACTTCGGCAATGTCCTGGTCCCAGTCCTGGTCCTATATGTTCCCCTGTGGTCCCTCTGCAATGAAGTGCTTCTGATCTCTGTCCTGCACCATCTGCTGGTCCAGGCTTGTACCTCAGTGAGCTGAGGATTTCTGATGAAGCAGAAAAAGCTATTTGTGAAGGGCCTGATGTGCCAGCTGTGGGGCTGGTACCAGTCCCTAAACTTCCAGTGCCTGCTGCTTTGGAAAACTGCTGTGAAGAGAGAAAACCTCTGTGTGTGTATAAGTGTGTGTATGTATATGTGTGTGTGTATGTGTGTGTAAGAAGCATAAATATATGTACAGACTTCAGTTTAAATGCTCAGACTCTTTCAGGGCTTAGGGCAGAATGGTAGAATGGTTTTGGAATGCTCTGGTGAAACCATTCCCAACTCAGGATATGGCTCTGGTCCTCCCAAGTGCAGTGGCACGAGAGCTGCCTCCTTGGTCTGATGCCTGGGCTGAAAGGAAAGGAACTGCTGCCCAGAGTCTGCTGGCAATCTGACTGCATGCCTCTCCCCATCACAGGCATCTGCCTCAGCATTCCTGGGTCAGGAATGGGTCAGATTCCTCCTTTTCGTGATCGCTCTCATATCGTTTCCATCTCTTTGTTTTTCCCACAGCCTACCATGGCCTAAGCAGTAAACCTAATGTCTTGATTTATTTTTTTTGTGTGCTTACTCTGATAATAAAAAAGATGTTTGTCTTATCTGGCTTGGGAGTGGTGTCTGAGGAGCAATGACCTGCAGAGGGGGCAGGGACGGTTCCCATGCCTGCTATCTCACCCTTTCATCTGCCCCGACTGTGCTATCTCAGGAGAGCTGCTGCAGCAGCTGTCCCATGGTGGGGGGAGGGCTGGAAGCGAGGGATGCAATGTATGTGGATACCTGAAGAGGAAACTATTGCATGAGGTGTTCTGGGAGAAAGATTATTACCCACTAAGTCACCCAGAGAGCAAGGCAGGGTGTAACCTGAAACTGGGTTCCAGCTGGTCAGACTGGTTTGGGCTTTGGGTCTGAAACCAAAAGCAGACATTATTCTTCAAACAGGAGTTGCTCTCAGTGTGTCTTCAGGCTGGTGATCGCTAAAGAACTGTGATGTAAAGTCAGCTAAATGTAACTGGCTAATTGGCAGTGGGTTTGTATGGCAACCAGGTGGACCTGCCCTGCACACTGACCTGGCCACCCTGGCTAGGCCTCTGAGTGCTGCTGGCAGCAGGAGCTCTTTGTCTCTGCACTGCTCTGGGCTGTGGGCTTTGCTCTGTCATGAGCACCAGCTCTCCCATCCTGCCATCTCCATCTCGTTACAGCTATGAATGCAGACGTTATCCCTCCTGTCCCTGAAGTGCTGCTCCAGGAGCAGCTCTGCTGAGCCCAGCTCAACTCTCCTATGGGGTCACTGCTCCCCTCCTGGCGGTAACCGCTGGCCTGGGAGTGCCACCTGAAACCAGGACTGCTTCTCTTGACAGTCTCCAGAGAGAGGGAGGTACATGCTTTGCAGTCTCTCTCCCTTGCACCACACCTTTGTGTCCCCTGGTGTTGGACACAGCCCTGCTGGAGGCTGCAGATCCAGCCTGAGCCCTTCCCTGTCCAGCTTCTGGGCCCACACACCCCCGAGTCCCACCTGCCTTCAGCCCCACCTGACACAAGGGCTCCTGCTTCCCAGGAAATCTCAGCTCTTGGAAATATTCAGATGAGAACAGGAGCCCAGAGTGTGAAACTTTGCAAGATGAGAATCCCACTGCTCAGAGGTCAGTGGTGAGTGGAGGCTGCCTTACTGCCCAAGCACGAGCAATGTTCAGTGACAGCTGAGCTGCCCCATTGCACTGGCTGTGATGGGCAGGGAGTGTGGTATCGGACCTAAATAAAAGGAAAGAGAGACAAAAGGAACAGCAAAGCACACGGACTCCTTTTGGGAAAAGAAGCCGATTTTATTGAACCGAGAGCCCATATTTAAAGCATGTTCCGATGCACGGAACAGAACCGTAGTTCATTGGTCCACAGGGATAAACATCTCCCAGGATGTGTCCCACGGAAAAAACACCAGGTGTCTGTCCTTGTTGTCAATTCCTTCTTATTTTTCCAACTTGTTTTTCCGAATTCCAACCTGTTTTTGACCATGTTTATCACCTTGGGAACTTTCTCCTTATCACCCTGAGAACAGGGCAAAACTCAAACTTGTGAGAAATAATTCTCCAAGCTAATTCACTAGATGTCTCTCTGACCACAAGGGAGCACATCCTCCACGTTCCCCAGCTGCCAGGAACAGCTGTGTGAAACTGCTGGCTGCTTCAGGGCAGAGCTGCTCCTCCTGGTGTGGAGTTCCTGGTGCATTCCCCACATCTGCTCTGTGGTGCAGAAGGCTCTGAGGGCTGGACCTGCCCCTTGTCCTTGCAGCGTCCTCAGACAATGCCTTCCCCACCGAGGTCAGTGTTTTCCAAAGAGTTGTTTGCAAGCCTCGAGGAGCTAGGCTCCTGCCAGGCCCCAGGAGCTGCTGGATCACTGAGGGGAAGTTACTGCCCCTTTGCATTGTCCAGTGTGCCCACTGGTGGTGTCCAACTCTGCAGAAGGATAATGTGGAACCTCTCTGTCCTTCCTGACCAGCAAAGCTGTTCAGTCACCTTCCTTTGACTGTCAGGAAGAAAGATTTGCCTGAGCTTTTGGCTGAAATTATCCCAGCAGGCTGGAGGGGACCTCACAGAGTTTGTGTGGCTTGCTGGCCTGCATGCAGGAACCATTATCCCAACTAAACATTGTGTGTCTCTGGCTTCCCCAGGGCACAATGGCTCTGGAAACAAATGCAGCAGCTGTCCTGGTACAACCAGGGATGGCTCCACAGTGGCAGGCCAGAATACTGTTCCACATAAAAGCCACAGTGGGGTGAAACTTTCTGATAAGTTACTTAAGCCCTCAGGCCTAATTTATTGCCTAAGGAAGAAATTATTTTGCTTTTGAGATCGAACTGCTCATTCTGGTTATAAAGAAGAGCTCTAAAGCTGGGGGAAAGAAGGAATAGTTTTGTGTGCAAGCACTGCATAATGTAAAGACAGATCTTGAATCTCATTTCTGCCCACCTTACTTCAAGCATTAGGAATGACCAGACTTGCTCCTACTGCAGTGTGCTTTGAGCTCCTAAATGGCACACATGTAGATTTGAAGTCTAATCCATGCTTACCGTGTGGTAAGCAAACCTTGCTCACTAAAATAGTGCCTGTGTGAGAAACAGTCTGTGAAAACTTCCCAGACAGTCTTTTTTTTTCTTTTTCTTTTTTTTTTTTTCTTTTTCTCCTTGGAAAAATGGAGAGAGAAATAGGAAATACTCTTTCTTGGTTATCAAGCATAGAACTGCATGTTATTGTAATAGCTTGAGTCACAGAGAAATACAGTCACCTCTAGAAATTCTAGCAGCTCTGATTTCTTCTGCAGCACCTAACAGGGCATAGAGGAACCTTTCTGCAAGGAAACCTGACTGACCAGTAAGTGTTTCCTGGGCAAGGTGCCACATGAGGCGTGACAGAGTTTGTGTGGCCCTGATTCAATAGCTGCCTCTCCAAGATGTCCTCATCTCCAGCTGTGTCAGGAGTTTTGAAACTAACCATCAGTTCCTGTAACAGCTTTAGAAGATTTTGCAGAGGCCACCCAACGTTTAATTACCATCTTCTCCAAGTTGCCCAGAGTCAGCCTATATGAGAGGATACACAAAATGTCAGTGAGCAGCTGATGGGAGATGCAGAGGAAGAGGAGCCCTGATGGAGCCAGCCAAGCACTCTGATAGGAAGGGAATTTTTCCACAAGCCTCAGTGCATACAAAGAACCTGTGCCTTTGTTCTCTGCCCTGACACACCTGACCCACATGACAGCTGCTTCAGGATTGTTAAAAAATATTTGTGAGCAGTTGAAGCAAAATATTGGTCCAGAAATTTGAGCTGCTGGGACTCCCCCAGCCAGAGACTCTTCTTTAAATGAAACAACAGTGTCCCTCTCATTGTGGGAGCCCTTCCCTCCCTCAGCTGCATCCCCAGGGGCCCCAAGACTCCTGCCTCTGACAGACTCCGGGCTGCACTGCTGCATTTTTTATTCAGTATGGGTATTGTTCAGCCAGAGCAGCTGCCCAGGGTGGTTTGCCAGCTCCTTTAGAGATGTCCACAAGAGGGGGTAGCAATATCTCTATATCCCTCTTGGTGTTGCCTTGGACACTGTACTGTCAAAGCAGCAGGGACATGGAGCACTGCTGGAGTAGCTACTGAGGTGAGAGATGTGAGCCTCTGTGAGCTCCATAAAAATGCGAGGTCCTGTTTCTTTCCTCCCCATGTATATTGTGGTCTAATGCTATGGTCTGTATTACCATACTCCCCCAGGTCTCAAAGCATCACATCCACCTGCAAGACAGGGGAGAGGTGGTGAAACTTTCAGAAGAGCAGAGAATTAACTTAGGATCTCCCCTGCCTTTTGTGGGTGTTCTGTGCCCTGGGTTTACTTCCCTTTGGTTCTGTATGGGTTACACAGAGGAAGCTCCAGATACTGGAGTCACCAGTCCAGCCCAAAAACTTGTCAGTGAGACTTTAAAAAAACCCACGTGGATGTTTCTTGAGCTATTTGAATCAGTTTCCCAGATTTCTTTTGCTGACTTCTACTGCTCTCCCCAACACACACATTACATTTTTTTAAAAATAAGAGACTTTTTCCCAGTAATCAGAGGACTTCAGGCAGTAGAACCTTCATTAAAACCAAAGCAAGCCAAAACAGTTCTTTTAATAGACTGTCATCAAATTTGGAAGCTGATAGCTGTCTCCCAAGCTTCAGCATACAACCCTTCCCTGCAAATCTACATTAGAGGATGAAGGGGCATTTGTGACACACTTGAGGAGGCTCAACAGCTCTGGGGAGCTGTGTGGTCATTTCATGGTCCATGCAGCTCTGCAGGCAAGCAGACAGGAGCTGTCAGCAAGGATGCAATGCTCTTATTCTAATGTCCTTGCTAGAGGTTTTTGGTGCATGGAGTTTCTGTTAAACCAGTTTGAACTGGTTCTCTCTCATATTTAGAAACTATCCCTGCTTATGCTGTAGAATTACACCCTGTCAACAAATTTTCCTTTCCCTCTCCTCTTAGTATTTTGGGATGGGGGAACTCTTCTCCCCTTTACCCCAAAGCCTGGGCTAATCTGTTTTAAATGGAAAACAGATTTTCCCAGGAATTGCCTCTTGTCTGCCATGCCTTCTGCTAGCTGATCCATACACCATTCCTCTGCTCCTCAGCCATGCAATTTCCATCCTACTTCCATTTAGCTCCCCATTCAGCAACTAAGGTACTGGCCAGAAACAGAATCTGTGCAGAGTGCAACCCCTCAGGTAAAGGGAAGAGCTGGCACAGTGTGTATGTGCCCAATACCATTCTTCCCATTGCCTTGTATATGCACATTCTCAGCCAGGGAGGCTTTATCTTCTCTCTTTTCTCTTGCATTCCCATCACATTACTGCTTTAAATATTCAAGGCCGTAAAACCCATGCAAATACCCGGCCATCACAAAATGAGTAAGCATCTGGAGGGCTCTGCTTGGAAATAGTCAATGTACCAGACACTGCCATTTGAATATTAAAGCGTTGTGTACTGGGGGAACTTCCACTGTTGGCAAACCCTGGGGCTAGTGGGTGAGGTCCAGAAGGAAGTCTAAGTACCAAGAAAATAGCTATTTGTTTTCATCAGTATTTTTTCACCACTAGGCTTCTCTTTCTCCACAAAGCCCTGGATTCAAAGAACTGATCTAAGATCTCACATGCTGTATCTCACAGCTGATGTTTTACAGTCTACTGCAGCTTCTTCCAGAACATGTTTGTCTCTGGGCACTGGAGGTGAGCTGTGCTCCATCGGATGGGCAAAGGTCTTCATATTGCCAAGTGCCAGGCAGGTCCATTTGGTGGGACAGGCTGGAAGGGGCATCCTGTTTCTCTGCTGGGTGAGCTTTCTGTTGTGCTGTACTGACCCTCTGTGTGATGGGAGCCTCCAGCCAAGGGTGCAAAGCAGGGTAAGATCCCTGCGTGAGCAGCAGCCTGCAGAGCTAATGATTAAAACTGAGCCCAAAGGAGCAGCTCAGCATTACAACTCAGTCTGTCCTACAGCTAGCCCCTGCTGAAGGAGTAGCTCTACACCCATTCAGCTTTCCTCACATTAGCGCTGCTCCCCGTGAAAGATCCTGGAAAAAAGCAATTCACTTTTCAGAGATCTGTTTTCTGCTAGTATGGCTCCTTGAACCAACACCCCAGAGTACCAGCTGAGTACCAGCACTGGCAGAAGAGACCCTACCAGAGCATGGCTTGGAGAGCATCTCTGGGGGAAGCCACCCAGAAACATCAAACCACACCAGTCAATTCTGATATGTCCCCTAGTCCCATATGCTCTGGCTCTACAGTGCTGGAGTGAGACTCTAGGAAACTGCATCCAGCCTCTGTCTATTGTCCTGTACTTGGCCCTCCCCGTGGTTCAGAGAGCTTTCCCTTGAACCATTTGCAGCAAGGCTGGTGTTTGGGCAGGCTGTTTCCCTGCTGTCCTGCTTTGGCCCACAGTGCTGAGCCCGTGTTGCCCTAAACTGCCCTCATCTGCCTTTTTCCATGGATTCATGGATTCATGGATTCGAAACCTCATGAAAGGCTCCTGCTTCCCCCACGCCTCCAGGCGTTCTGCAAATTGCCTCATCCAGCTGCTGAGAAAAGGGGGTTTTCCCAGTTTTCTTTTCTTCCCCACTACATTCAGGTTTATGTTAATTGTGCGTGATGAGCCAGCTGTGGGCTGGAAATTCTTCTGACAGTCTTTTCCAAGGAAGCCATGAGGAAAGAGCCAGGAAACAGTGGTGCTGAAGCCCGCATATAAAACTGCAAAAGCTTCTCCCTTGAGCCTGGATTTCTGCAGCAGGAGGAGCAGGCTACAAATGCCAAGTAGAACCTGTCTTTGGGAGAAAACCGACCACTTATTTTGCATAAGTCACCTGAGACAGCAGGCCAAATATTTCCTGGCAGGGTTGTGTGTGTGACCATCAGTAAGTCAAGAGAAAAGCCTTTTTGTTTTTTTTCAGTAGTGCTGAAGAGCTCGGCAGGTTTCTAGGCTGGGGGGAACCAAGCCCTTTGTCCCTGCTCCCCTTCCTGTGCTCAAGAAAGTTCCTCCAGAAGTTTTTGTGGCTGAGGTGATCGCAAGCCTCAAAAAACCTGCAGATTTGGCACTTGAGCCTCTCTTTACTTGGTGTCTTTAGCAGAAGCAAAGCAGAAATGCATAGTGGTTTTCTCCAAATCTTGAGAAGAAACTGGGGAAATGAGGGTGGCAGAGAGCACAGGATGCTTGTCCTTCCCTGGGAGATAATTGTCTTTCCTAACTCTGTCCACTTAATGCCCTTTCTACTTCATAGCTAATGAGCTTTCCTTCTGAGATGGCCTAATTGATATGTAATTAATGAAATCCAGAACAGTTAATCTCAGCTTGTAATTGGCTTTGGAGTATGCTGTTTCTGTTTCAAAATGGAGAAGGGCATGTGTGTGCCCATCTGTTTGGTGTTTTATTTGAGTGCTGCCTCTTCTTACCAAGTTCAGAGCTTGGTCAGACCATACAAAGATCATACTTTGTAGGGTTGGAGAAAGGCAAATGTTCTGGATAGGGAGGGCCATTTCTCTGTAAAAAGAGACAATGACTTGTGAATATACCTGGTCCTGTAGCCAGGGCCTCCTCTGCCATCCTTTTCAGCAAGCAGATGCACCTTGAGCTGCTCTGCAGAGATCATTGAATCCTCCTCTGACGTTACCCCCCTGCTTCCCAAGTCCTGCAATGGAGATGTCACACGTGGATCAGTGTTTCCTCTCCAGAGCCACTTCTGGTTCCTGCACATGAACTTGTGGCAAGGGCTGCCAGCTGACTGGCACACTCATTGCAAAGTGTCTCAGCCACCTCTACATGAACCAGCAAACAAACATGACCAGCAAACAAACCCCATGCTCAGTGCTGCTCAGCACCCCAGTTCCCACTGCAGTCACTGGGCAGACTGGGTTGTGGTCGGGCAGCAGACAGGTAGAACCAGTACCTGAGGCATGACTGGGCTTGTTCAAAGTCTTAACTTCCTATTGCTCCTTTGCCCCTCTCCCATTCGCTTTCCCATAAACCCTACCTTTGTTTGACTCTCAGCACACCCTCCTTTCCTGTCTTTCTGTTTTTTTCCCCAGAGACTTCTGATATGCATTGCAAGATGTCTGGAACCGTGTGGCACAATCCAAATATCACAGCATCAGGTAGGAGATAGCATCTTTCTCCAGTTGCAGAAGTACCGTGTCTCTCTGTATGTTCCTGGACTCTCTAAACTTTCTGCACCAGATGTAAGGGTGTCAGGAAAGGAAGTGGTAACAATTTTCCCCAGTTTGAACCACTAAGGAGATTTTTGGCACTGTGCAAAACACTCCAATAGCTGTCTGAGTGGGATGCTCACAAACTTCACAGAAAGCTCCATGGGAACCCTGATAAATGAAAACACACCTGTCTGTAAAAAAAAAGAGTGCCTCTGATTCAAAGAACTTCAGTTGAGTAAGCAGCGAAATTCAAGATAAGGAAATGTTCACCCCAGTATATCCACATTGGACCCACACTCCAGCTCCTATCTGTGGGCAATGTCCAGCAATTGTGTGAAGGTAAAAACAACCTGGTTGTTCTTTCACCCAGCTTAATGGTGCTTTTCAGCAAATATGAACCAAACTGTCCTCTCCAGAGTGCCTTGCATCTTCATAGAGCAGAACAACACAACCCCTCCTTAAAATGTTCAGAGCTTGACTAGCCACCTCCTTGTGACCAGACTGCCGCTTATGTGACATGGGTTTGGGGCTGTCTGCTGAGATGATGTTCTTCTGGCGTCTTGGGTAGATTTCTGTGTGTCCAAACCTGATGGGGGCAGAGTCCTTGTCCCAGCTGAAGCAGTAAGGAAATCAGTTCTGTGCCCAGTTTTCCCCGGAAAGAAGTGACAATCAGGAGCCCAGGCTCCTTACTAAGGACATTGTTACAAGGGAAAAGATGATGCATGGTGCATCTTAAAAGTAGCCACAAAAGCAATGAGACAAACCATGCTCGGTTCCTAACCAAATCATTGCTGGTTTGTGCTGCAATTAGAGTGGAATAATAATGTTGCACATAGTATGGTCCAGATTTCTCATAGAGATGAGTGTTGTGGAGCTGGGCAAAGCTCAGGAGCCAGCCCCAGAGTCACTGCAGTTGTGAGGCATGGCAGTCCTTTGAAACTGCTTTTGAATGCAGGGCTGGTAAGGGCCTCCTGACTCATGTCCACTTATCTTCTATTTTAGACAACTTTGTCATCTAGTAGTTTTCACAAACAAGACATGCTCAGTCTCCAAGGGAAGGGAGTGTCCTTGCAGTGTTCCATCTGCAAACCTCTCCAGAACCTCCAGGCTCTGTGATGAAAAAAAATCTGCTTTCTAACCTGTCTTGAGTTTTGTCCAGCTTACACCCACTTAATTTTTGTTCAAAATTGCTCTTTTGTTTAAAAAGCTTCTTTTCTACCCCTAGCATGAACAAGCTGAGAATCTGTTGAAAAGGCTAGCCAGTGTCTATGTCTCAACTTCTCTTTCCAGTTCATCCCAATCTTAAGTGTGTGATGGTTAGAGCATTGGACCTCCCAGCTCCATAGGATTAGCAGCGAATCTCACAAAATAAGAGAAATTTCAGAGATTCTTGGGGTGTCTAAAGAAGCTAAGCCTGCTGATCCCTTCCAGGACAAATTAGAGGGACATTCTGCTGTCCCAGCATCCCTGATCCTCTCAGGTAAGGGTAAATATCAAAGAGGATTCTGCCATGGCTAGTGACTCTTTCTAAGTCACTTGTTTGCCAGCTAAACTTGCCAAAAGTTTAGACAGGGTGAGAGGAAAGCAAACCTCAGTGTTTTCATGGCAAAATATATTTTAAAATACCAAGATCTGTTTGCTCATTTAATTTAAAAGCCCATTTGTTTTCAACTTCCCCAAATTCTCAGGAAGCACCCCTCCCCTTTTCAATGCCTCTCCAGTCCCCAAGCCTTAAAGCCTTGCAGGTTGTCATTGCTGAATTGAAGCAGCTGTTTAAATCAGGGATGGGGACTCCACTGATGCTCTCTGCTTCACAGATACAAAAGAAGGAGATCAACCCAGCTCTGAGGAGTTTATTAGCTGATGCAAGCATGACCCCATGCCATCTAAACCTCCAGGAAGCAAGTCAGATTGATGCTCTGCTGATAAACATATCAGCAGCTGAGGAGCTGGGCTCAGTGCAGCTCCCATAATTACTGACTCTTGTTCAAAGGCTTTTATGCAAAGGAACAATGGGCACCAAAACAGTTTTGTAGCCTGTTATGCACCACAGTGTTTTGGTGTGAAGGAGAGGCTTGCCCTGTCAGAGAAGCCTGCTTTTCATGTCCCTGTCCTCTTCACAGCACAGAGGTAATTCCTACTGGTAAGGAGGCTATTGTCCACCTTTTAAGAACAGAAGCCAGGGATGTAGAGGCTGGCTAAGGAGATGAAGAAAAGGTTTTACTAAAAAGGGAAGTGCCAAGGAAAAAATGTTCTTCTCATTGCAAATCTGTCCCTATTATTAAAGGATTTCCCTGCCACCAGCCTGCCTAGATGGAAGTGACAGTTCATTTGTTTTGCCTTCACTGCCAGCAGTGGAGCACATCTGTGCATGTCATTAAGTAAAGTACAGAAGACATTTGCATTTTTTCCTCATGTCCATTTTTCCTCTTTGCTCACCGAGTTGAGGTTCTGCCTTTGAAAATATGTCTGTGTTCAGCATCATCTGGGAAACTGTGGGATGTGACTGCTGCCCAACCAGACCCTGCCATCTCAGGGTGCTCACAGAGCTGCTCTCACCTACGTCAGAACCAGCTTCTTCTTGTGCAACTCTGCAGTCAGCCATGCATATTATGACTGGGCAGCTTCCTTACACCCAGAGCAGTATTTACTTTGCAGGGGAATGCTTTGTGTAAAGCATTCATGTCCTGCTCACTCAGCAGTGCTGAGGCAGGACTCTCTGGGCAGCACCTCTCATATGGAGTGAGTCCCTCCAAAGTGTTTTCCAGCCTTTATGAAGGGCAGGCCTTTTTCCAGTTCCCTGAGTTTCTTAGAACTCTGACCTTTCTGCACAAAACTAGATTATCCCTTAGAGTCTTTCATCTCTTTACTGGGATGTGGTTTACTTTCAGTCAGTTCAGGCTGCTTTCCTTCCTGCTCATTTTTTCTTCTTGACCCCAGAACAGTAAAGCAGCATATTTGCACAGCAGCCAGAGCTACAGAAAGTGAATCCTTGTTATTACAGAAGAGCAGAATTCTGTCCTAGGTGATGGACTGCTTGGAGAGCAAGGTAAGAAATAAAAGGGCAGTGATCCTCATGGAGTTATCCCAGCAGGCTCCTAACACTTGTACATTTCCCACCTCATTTCATAGCATGGCAGGTGTGATATGAAATGCTCTGTGTCCTGACCAGCCAGAGAGGTTGTGCTGGAAGTCATGATGGAGGTGCAGTTTTAAACCACTAGATTTCTTTTGCTCTCCTGCAAATATTTGCTTGGATCTCTGGAGGTACAGGCAGGATGGTAGGCCAGGGTCACCTGAGTGTTTATTCACAGCCAGGATCCCTGTGAGGTTGACACTGCCTTCAGTGGTAAGGATGCCTACAGCCAGCATTCAAGAGTTCATGTTGGCAGCCTGAGCTAAGTAACAAAAACATGGATTTGTTGGTAATAGTAACATAGTATCTACTTCATATTGTGCATAATACTAATTCTCACTTTTCTTCCAGGTGCTGCAGCTTGCTGGAACTCCATTTCTTCTCTGGGGCATATATTTATTCTACTTTGAAATATTTCTGGCAAATATTCCAATGCAGATTTTTGTTATGACCTACACTGAACCCCAGGATTTCTATAGGACAGGAAATTTTCCCTCTAGAAAGCCATGAATTCTTTCTCTCATAAATGATAGAAGTAGCGTGGTGTGTTCACCTCTGAGAGATCTCTTTTCCCACAGACATGAGGGATCCTGAAAGGGATATCCTTCCAGCCAGGGCTCTTATGGTATCAGAGCTGCAAAGGCTGAAGGTGCAACTTGTTTATTTTCAGCAGGAAGGCAAGAATCCTGAAGATGACCAAATCAGGAATGGTCAGTGTGGCTGGGCTTCTCCAGAGTTCATAAAGACTCACTGCTGAGAACAGGCCTGTGGTCCAGCAGCCCTGGTTGCATTGCAGTGGGTTATCACCAAAATGGGACTGTTCCACAAAAAATCTATTGAAAAAAAAGTAATCTATCAAAATGTGAAAATATTGGTTAGATAATTCCTGGCCAGCACCAGCCTGTAACCCTTTTATCAGTTGCACTGTGTGAGATGAAAAGACAAGTATGCAGAGTACATGAGGCTGCATAGTAGCTGGGGCTTGCTCCTTGCCAGGAGAGTTTCCCAGGAGCAGAATGACCAAAGGCAACAGCTGAGGTCTCCAGTCAAAGGAGATGTCTGGAAGAACCTTGTAGGGGGAAGCGATCTTGCAATGAGTCATCCCAGGCTCAGGTTTGATATCCCTACCTAAAGAGGCAAAGGTAATTGCCTCTGATTAATGCTGGCAAACTTCTGTGAACTCCAGTAAGTTGAAAGGACTGACATGCCTCTTTAAGATGGGGGTAGATAGAGTACAGCCAAGTGTGGGAAGAAAATTAAGCTGAGATGTAGTTTTTAATTACCAATAAAGTCATGCTCTAGAATAGAGGTTGAGAGCAGGACTCGGTCTCTTCCTACTCTTTTGTGATCCTTGATGTATAGAAAGGAGTTTAGGGAAGAGCAACCCAGGACTATTGTAGGGTCCCATTTGTAGCATCTAAATGCTTGTGCTGCCCCTCACCCTTTCTTGCTCAAAGGCTGTAATTATTTAGACCACAGATGTAGCCAGAGATTTCCAGTGGATGCCAATAAAACATGGAAGGGCAGCATCAGTGAGGTCAGCACTGATATTTAGCAGAAGGAAAACTACATTTTTACTGGCTAGTTATGTAGATGAGGCAGGAAGAAGGCTGTACCCCAGAGTGTGCTGTTTCCTCTTGATGAACATCCCAGGTGCTCAACAGCCCTGCTCTGGTCTCACCTCTGGAAAAGGGAGAGGGGAATGGTCCAAGCTGTGCTTGACAGCAAGTGGCAACAGGAGGCTTTTGTGCCCCTTGGATGCATCTGTTTGCACCTCAGTCAGGAGGTGTGGTGAGAGCTCAGTGGTGGTGAGCTCACTTTGTCCAGCCACATCAAGTACTGTGACAGCAGCACAGACTTCAGCGTGGGTTCAGACCTGACTGCCCGGGCCACCAGCTGTTTACCCAGAGACCTTGGCTTCTTAGAAGCTTGTGCTGCTCATCAGCTGCTCTTGTCTACTAATGTCTGCAGAGGTGTCTCAGTATTCAGAATGCCTCTTCCTCCTCTGCCCATCCTAAAAACAATGGACTCGGAGTGGGATGCTGTTTCTCCACCCATAATTAAAGCTAGTTCAGACTCTTGTTCTGGAAGAGTTGCTGTTGCTGTTGGGCTCCCAGACTTCCTGTGTGGTGTCCTCTTATCCACATGGGCTGTAGCTACGCTCAGATAGTTCTGCCTGTGCTACAGGCATCACATGAAGGTGGCAGAACAGACATGAATGTCCCACATTCTGAACTTGGGTCCATCTCCTTATTTTATCTGAGGACTTGATAGCTGTGTGAAGACACCACATTTCAGTCTTCTTCCTCTCCCACCATATCACCAAGGTGGCATATGCACTATTTAAGTAGCAATAGACATTGAGCTTCCTTTTAATCATCTCCTAACTTCGCAGACCATAGGATTCATGTTTCCTTCAACAGGACTAAAGTTTGGAGATAATACCTCTCAATGAGTACTGTTTCTCTCTTAATTACCTGAATCCCAGAGCTGGAGGTATAACCAAGAGAGTTTGATTTTCCAGTTCTCTCAGGAAACTCACAGAAGGCAATAATGAGGACTGGTATCTGGACACATTTCAGGACTTTTATCCCATTTTGAGGACTATGAGAAGAAGCATTGTGATGTTCCTGGCAATCACCCTTCCCCTGCTATGGTACCCAGTGAGTACCAGTTAATAAATGTTTATCATACCCCATGGAGGGGAAGGAACTCCATTTTGCCAATGGAAAATGAAAGTCATTCACCCAAAACTGCACAGAAAAATGATGTTAAAGCCTGGGATAGCATTTCCAGGTTTCAGATGACCTAAATTTTATTTAGACTTACCTTCTCTCTCAACATCTAATGCAGTATCTTTGTTATCCAAAAAGAGATGTTTAGAGATAGAGAATAAGTGCACTGCATGTGAAGCTAGGATACTGCTGTTACTGGTACTCACAAGGCAGGCAGGCACTGAGGGAATCCTCTTCATCCCAAAATACGGTTGTATTTTACTTATTAGCACAGAGTCCCTGTATTTCAGGTTTAGCATCCTTTCAGAGGAGTTTTGTACATGTAAGACTTTACTATTAGATGCTAATAACTTATTATTCTACAAATCTATTTGGTTTACAAGGAAGAAACCTAATCATCCTGCAGAAGATATCACAACATTAGATATCCTCTCCTACCCTCCCTTCAGATTATACACTACTGCCCAGATAATATTCCAGGGTGGCTGACATCTTTCATCTGCTCTGTGTTATTAAAACCCCTTAGCAAGCAGAATGAAAATTCCTCTGTGCTATGTATAGCACCATGTGTACAACTATCCATGGCTGGGAGTACAGCCTGGGTACCCACACTTGGATCTTTATGGTTTGGGTTTTGCAAGCCCTTTTTTCTCCATGCCCGCCAAGTCTCTGGCTGGCAGGTGGCATTGGCACTCTGCAAGAAGCCTGCTGCTCTCCTTTCCTGGCAGAGGTTTCACAGGGTTTCAAAGTCTCCCTCCACTGCGGTTATTAAAGGCTTTTGTTTATCTTGTGAAATCTGCGCCGTGAATGCTGACACTGACTGAAGTGCTGGGAGAGTTTCCCTGACTCTTCCTCTCTCTGTCTCTCACGGGTCTATTCCCATGAAATGATCTCAGGTGTGCTGTGCGTCATCAGCCTGCCCCGGGCACTCCCTGCCTCCCTGGCAGGGAAGATGGATGCGCTGTTTCTGAAGCTGTGCCCGCAGCTGGGTGCTCCTGCTGCACCCGCGCTGTGCAGAGCCATCCCAGCGGCTCCGGCCGCGGCGGGCACGGGCTGTCCCCAGGCACAGGGAGCACAGGGAGCTCAGAAAGCACAGGGCTCCCGGCAGGAGGGCGGCCAGGGCTCTGCAGTACCATCCCAAACCCATGTGCACTGCTTGGACAGCCTTTTCCCAGCCTCTCTCCCATCCAGCCCTGCAGGGATGCAGCTTCTGACGGGAAAACCGAATCCTCCCACGGTGAGCTCTCCTTCAGCACGTGATGCTGACTTTCCCTTTTGGATGAGAAAGAATCTCAAGTCTGTAGGGCTGAGATGTTGACACACCTTCCAAGGGAGATCCCAGCTAGATCCTTGGCAGATTCCAGCTAGATCCCTGTGTCCCTGCTGCCACCGAGCAGTGTGTTCACCTAAACCACGTGTTTACCAGGAGAAGCAGAGGGTTAAGCTCGGTGGCAGGATGAGATGAGGAAGGTAGAGGAAGGGACAAGCCCATGGCTTGAGTGCCCTGAGCTCCCTGCAAACTTTAACATTTGTGATGGCACCATCAGCACAAGTGTTCACATGTAGGTAAGTGCTTGGAAATCACCAGTGCTGTCCCCACAGGAAATTCCACCATGGCACCTATGACTGACAGCGCAGCCACAGGAAGGGCACTTTGCTGTCTGTGACTGATTTGCTAGACTGTGCTCTCTTCCACAGGAGGTCGAGTTCTTCCACCCTCACCAGCAGAGCCAGGTCCCATGGGTGGGCTCCTGGTGCCAGCTGGGGGAGCAGCAGGCACCAGGCCTGGCTCTGAGGCTGCCACTGCAGTGCTTCCTTCTGTGCTGAAAGCCTGGGGAAGGTTTCAGCAGTGCCTGGCTCGCTTTCTGAGAAAACAAGGAAAGACAGCTTTACCCTAGACCCTGGGAAGCCCGTGTATTTTCATTGTATTTTAATTTTAAGAGATTGTCTGCCCCGCCCAAGATTATCTCATGGGAAAGAAAAGCCTGGCTCAGTGACTCGTGGTGAAACTTGTCCTCGAGCCAAATTTCTTTGCACCTGATGTTCCTCCATAGCAGCAGAAACCAGAGTATTTCAGTTCACAACACTGCCCTAGGGTAGTGCTGGGGATAAGGGGTTGGAGGGGGAGGATGGGACCCACATCTCCTCCTGCTCCTCCAGAACAAGTCCTGCAAGTTTGGATGCCGAGCAGCTCTGTCTGGGAGCTGGAAAGGGCATGGTGTCACCCTGGGAACGAGGATCACGTGGGGCTGCAGCAGAGGGAACCTGTCTCAGGGATAAGTTGAGACATACCCTGCCCTCTTGTGCAATAGGTCTTTGCAAGTACAATGCTGTATTTATACGGTGGGAACGGGGAGCCCAGGGCTGGACTCTGCAGAGGCATGAGTAAGCAGCTTCCAGGAGCCCCAGGTGCCAGCTGGGCCAGGTCTTTGATTCCTTTTCTGGGAGCAGATGCACACTAAGTGCTGGGTCTCAACCAGCATTCTCCAGCACAGGGAGGACAGTCTTAGAGCCATATTGTAAAGTTCAAGTGGTTTCTTTAGATAAATGCTTTATCTCCCAGGCTCATTACAGAGTGATTTAGCACAGTTGAAGAGAGGCAATGATGTCAAGCAGACCCAAGATGTACAAGCAGACCATGCAGCTAAGGACAGCATCCTGGGCAAAAAGGACTCCCAGCAGAATGGAAGAGCAGTAGTTCAGTTAGCACACAGGCTGTGGGAGGACAAACACTCCTTGTGGTGACAGCATCTGTTTGAGCAGTGCCTCTGCTCCTTCCTGCTCTTCTGGTGTTCCCATGCTGCTCTTTGAGAGACAGCAGAAAGGACCATGGGAAAGGACCAATCTAGCCCAATTTGGGCAGGAAGGCATTAAAAGCAAAGTTGAAGCAGATTACTTAGCTGCCACTACAGCTGAGGCCTAATTGATAAATAATGTTAAACTTGGAGCAATCTGAAGAAAAAAGCCAGTTAACACCTGAGGATTAAATTGGGGAGTGTTAAAAAAGTGATAAGGTTGTTAATGCAATCACACCCCTCTCAGGAAACAGGGGGAGGATGCCATGTCGAGGTAATTGCATTTCAGCAGGGTTCCTCCTGTGAGACTCAGGTCAGCTCCTGACCTGGTAATAGTTTAGCCTGTCCCTTCAAAGTAAATAGGATGAAACCTACAGGGCATAAAGATCTCCAGAAGGACTTTCAGACTTGCCCTTTTGGTGCTGGAAGGAGGACGTGCTGAGTCAGATGAAACTTAGTATTATTTTGGAGTTTAATTCCCAATCAGGGTTCAGCTGAAGCTGAGGAAAGTGTTGCTAGCTGGAAAACATTTTGGCACCGGTAAGCCCATTTAGGGTGTGATACCTACAAAAAAAAGGGAAACTAAAGGGTCGTGTCCATACTGTGTCCCTACTGTTGCTACATCCAAGCTCAGGTCCTTTGGAGATGGCAGCTGTGCATGGCAGCAAGCACACTGGCTTTATGTGGGTTTGCAAAGCCTGATGTGTACCTGTACTGAAGTACTTACACTGTTACCTATGCTGAGTCTCAACCAGCATTCTTCAGTACAGGAAGGACAGTCTTCTTTATCAGTTACTCTGCTGGATGCAGGGATAAGCAGGACTCTGCTGTCCAGGATCCAAGTCAGAGCCCTGAGCAAGAAAGAAGGTGCTGGAGAGTTTCTACCCTGTAGGAATGTTGGTGCTTTTAGCCTTTGATGCTGAGCTTTGTGCTATTGAACAAGTCAGATCAACTAATCATAAGGATCCTTTCTGGAAGAAAGTAAGCAGTACTTGTGAGGAATTGTGCTGGCCTAGCAATGGACTGGGCTAGCTTCACCCAGCCTGGTGGAGTGGTTTGTGTTAGCAACAGTCTCCCAGGAACTCCTCTGTGCTCTCAGCAGCATCTGAAAATACAGGTTGGTCAAGCAGCACTACAAGGCAGAAACAAGCCCAGACTCTAACAAAGCCAGGTAGTAGCACAGAACCAGTACTGCACCATAAGAGGATGAGAGCAAGGCTTTAAAGACACCTCAGGTGGCTTTGGTAGGAAACTCCATTTAATGAGATGGATTCACCCCCCCACACCCAGGAGTTCAGCTTTGTTCACGGATTTCAGGGTGTTTTAGAGTGCTTATTGTGCATATGACAGGATATGGCTCAGTGGAATGACTCACTCCCTGTAAAGTTAATTCACACTTTGCTGCTATTTCCATTCACAGGTGCTTCTGTAAGATTTAGTGCCAGGAAGCTACAAAGCTGGGAGCCAGCTCCAAATACTCCCAGAGGTTACTTCACATCTAATAAACAGCAGTCTGTAGGGCAGTGTGACTGCGGACCTGGTAAACAACCATGCCCCCTCCCCTCAAAAAAGCCCCAAACAAATCCTAAAATTCCCAACAACCTCCTCACCCAAAACACAAGCTCCCAAACCATGTTTTATTGGTAGTAGTTTCCTATTCCCTTCTAATTTCTGAATTTGCTCATTACCTCTGCTACACTGTCTTTTTGTCCATTTTCTTTCCTAGCTCTCTGCTGATCCACCACACTCCTCCCTCAGCAGCCCTACTTTCCAGCCCTCTGACTCTGGAACAGCTATGGGGCCCCACATCTGGATAGGCAGGAGCCCTGACCTATGTGTAACACTGAAGATAGGGCTAAAAGGGTTAGTCCCATGAGCTGTCTTGGATAGTCTTTGCATCCTGTGGCACAGGCAAAATTTTTCAGCACTTGAGCAGGGTTTAAAGATGAAGGTGAGTTAAGTGAAGCTGGTCACTAAATTACCCATCAGCCTAATGACAGAGCACCATGCTGTCATTAAGGCTCCAAATGCAAGTCCTAGACGGGCTTAGCTCAGTGAGTGCTGGGAGGGTCTCCTGACTGGTCCCTGGGGGGTGGCTTCTGGGGAGAGGCATTGAAAGTCTTGCTTGTTTGCTACTCCATCCCCCTCAGCAGCCTCCATACTGAGTGGAAAGATTAACTGAGGTAACAGAAGGAAACTGGAAAGTTTCAGCTACGAGGGGATTTTTACCATTGCTAATGGACGTTAGGACACAGAGAGAGAAGTGGGGCTATTTCCCTGTTATGCTTATTGTCAGTAAAATGGAGTAACTCTTTCTCCATATTAAAGCCCAACTTAATTTGCACTGACAAAATTACAAACACAAATTGTGGACATTAAAAAAAATTTATTTGAACAAATTTTAGACACAATCACATAGGAAGAAAGTAGCTCTCAGTACACTTTCTTTTCCAGAATGAAATAACCCCTGTTTCATACCAAGCTACTGCAGGACAACCCTTGCTCTCCTCCTCAGCAGCAAGGAGGCTGGTGTTCTTTCCACCTGTGGATTTGCTCCACAGGGATATGGCATGCTCCTTGGCAGGTCACACCACAACCCCTGGTCTCACAGGCTAAAGAAATGTGTAAAGACCCAAACTGAACTAGTGATACAGCAAAGGTGCCTGTACAGGTAGGATATACACACAGGGATGCATGGCTGAGTGAGAGCTTTGTTGGAATGTGGTGTCCTACCTAGACCTGTGTCAGACATGTCACTTCTAGTTACTGTCTCTGTGCTCACCATCTCTTAGGACTTCCCTTGATAGGAAGACTTCTCCATCTCTTTCATCCTGCAATACTGCCCAGGGAGACAGCAGTCTTGTCTCACATCCTGGGAACTACAAAACCTGCACTACAAAACCAGATGGCTGTGAGAGATGTTTGCAGGCATTTGTTTGGAGCCAGATTGCATTACTCACATTTGCCTTCCTACAGGCTCACTAGCTCGCCTATGTTTACTTTTGTTCTAGGGCAAACCATCCACAGATATTTCTCTTTCTGTCACATTACTCCAGAGCGTCCCCAAAGTGATGGGCCATGGCCAGAGGTAGAGAACCCCCTGAGTATCAAAAGCATTGCTTGACAGACCTGTCATGTTCTCTGCTACATAAACCAAAATGAAATGTCTCTGCAAAAGAAGATTTCGAAATTGATGCAAGTTCTGTAATAAAATATAATAAAATGTGAATAGACTCTCTGGGTATTAATCCCCTGAGAAACAGGTGAGAGAGGAAGGGAGTGAAACATAAGGAATGATTTTCACCAGCATAAACTTCATGATTTCCTTTGCTTTTGATTTCAGCAGATCAAGCAGTGACTTTTAAAAAATGGAAGCATAACAGAAAGAAGCCCTGAGTCCTCTGTTCCTGCTCTGCAGCCTCAGGAAGAACAGTACAAGGTAAATTCCATTCTTCTGTGTAGATCTGAAATAGAGGATTTTACTAATGAAGAGGCACACTCTCACTACAACCCCTTCCTTTTGATTCAGAACTGAATGTATGGACAATATTACTTTGAAATCCATATCACTAGCAAAATTTTCAGGTCCCTAAACATTTCCCTGCATATTAGCATCTCAACTAAATAGAATCACAACTTTCATTTAATGACATTCATTTTTCTTTCCTTCTCCATCTACCTTTCTTCATTCCATCTTTCTCCTTTCTATTTGCTTCCTTTTATTCCTTCTCTCTCCATCTACATTTGACTCCTTGGTAGTGATACAAACCCTTTTTGCTGACACAGTTTTTTCTCTGCTAGACAGAGCCACTCCTCACTGTTCCTCACCTTTCTTTCGAAACACCACACACGCGAAAGGCCTTTCAAAGTTGGTCCCTAAGTCCACAGCTACCTCTTAGGATAGAGCTATAACACTGGCACCAGCAGACCAGAGAGTCCTCTCAGAGAAGGTTTTGCTCTAAGTATTTCTGTAGCTCCCAGTGCATTTTCTCTTCTTCCTTTATTTAGGAAATACCTTCTCAAGAGTACTCCTAGTACAGAGAAAAGAGAAAGAGTGCCGCTTTTTCACAGCCAAGTGAATTCTACCTATTTTGGCAAATGGAATCAGAGGGGGAACCCAAGTCTCATGTCACAGACTCTGCACCCCATGCCTGACCACATTGCAGTTGCATGTAACTGCCCCTGCCCTACTCTCTGCCATGCCTATAAATCAGCCAAAACACAGGCTGATCTCAGAAGTCCCTTATGTTTATTATGCTGCGTCAGAACTCAAAGTGTGTAAGCTTCAACCAGAAAACTGGTCATTTTGGACAGTGTAAGGAACTTGCCTGTTCTGGGGTACTGAGTCTTGATGTATTAAAGGTTCCCATTAGTCTGGGACACTACAGACATGTCCAGCAGGTATTATAGCTGCCTGGACCATTCCACATCTCAGCACAATGGAAATCTAGTTCATGTCTCCTAGGCATCTGATACTGTACCCAGCAAGAGACAGGTTTCCAAGCCCAGCAGCTTATCATACCCTCCTTGCTGGGGCCATAGGAGCAGTCACTCCAAGAAGGTGCAGAGCCAATACCGCCATTGGGTGTTTCTTTTCCCTTCCCTCAAAGCAGCTTCAGACAAAGCAAAAGAACTTCTTCCAGCGGCACTTGGAGAGAGTCTTGATGCCTTTGGCAGTCATCTTCTTTTCCTGACGTGCCTTGTGCTCAACACCGCTGACAATGGCCATGTCAAAAACTTCTTTAAGGTTCTTCTGGGTCAGTGCTGAGCATTCCAGGTAGGCTTCAGCCCGGATTTTGTCAGCTAGACCTTCTGCCTGAGGCCGGGGCACAGGCTTCACGTGGTAGCGATCCAGGCTGATGAGGACATTGACATCGTCCCGCAAGTCTGCCTGTGTCCCCACCAGCAGCACTGGCGCCCGCGGGTTGTGAGTTCGTATCTCAGGGATCCATTTCTCTGTAATGTTTTGGAAGGAGCTTGGGTTCACCACACTGAAGCAGACAAGGAAGACGTCGGTGTCAGGGTAACAAAGAGAGCGCAAACAGTCAAAGTCCTCCTGTAGAAAAGGGAGGGGAGGGAAAAAAATCTTCACTGGACTGCTCTTCTAACAGCATGAGGCTGCAGTAGCTTTTCTACAAGTTAACTAGGATAGCAACAGAGGCAGGGCATTGCACTGACTTTGTGACCATGCCACGTTTCAGACGCAAGTTTCGGAGTTGAGGGCGTCTGTCATTCACTTGTCTGTGACTGCCAAACCAGCAAATGGCTGGTGCTCGACCAGTGCATTTCCTTTCTTCCCAGTTAAACACTGCCTTCCTCAAAGCCTGTAAACAATCCTGGTCCCACAGGACCAGAGCTGACAGCTGATTTGATAGAGCTTACCTGTCCAGCAGTGTCCCACAGCTGAATCCGGACTGGGGCTCCATCCACGAGGACCTGCACTGTAGCAGAAGGAAAATAAGGATGAGTCTAAAGCAGCTGGCCAGCATACACATGTACACTTATACAGGCTTTTCCTGAGCACTTTGGTTTATACCCTGCTGAACAGACTCAGTGAAGTCACTCACATCTCCTCCTAGCTGAGTATCTTCCCAAACCTCACTAAGACTGTTGAAGCTTGCACTGGAAACATTAAGAGAACTGCAGCAGACCTGATTCTATTAGGTCTCAAGTGTTTTGTGTTCTTCTCCAGAATTTTGAAAAAATAGTTCCACATTACTGGACAACTGCTCCTCCAGACAAGAGGAGCCCTTAGCCAAAAGCCCTGAGAATCATTTGTTCTTCTACAGCCCAGGAAAAAGGATAAGGATAAAACCAGAGAACTTCAGCAACTTGCTCCTATCTTCTTGGCCAAGCAAATTCAAATCAGAATCCATCAAAAAAGCTGTTGGAGATTTTTCCTGTTGAGACCAGAAATTTGGCCTTAAAGAAAAGTTAGGTGAGTGTCCTAGCTAAGGAAAAAGCCACCTTTGTAATGAAGAAACTATTAAGGAAACAGTGATGAGTGAAATCCCTTTCAGAGACTATCCACATACTGAAAAACTGCTGAGTTACACATGTAAGGTTTGCTCCCATTTCACTCCCTAATCACAGTAAGCCTTCATGTGGTATCAGCTGACTCAGACTGAGGGCTGGTAGGAGCTCTGATGGCAGTTGGGAATGAAACTGTTAGATGTTTAAGTGCACAGACACCACAGAGATTGGCTAGGAACTGAGGAGAAAGAAAAAGGGGTTGTGGAGCTGGAAATCACTTGAAAGTCCTGACCAGGTGGATGGGGCTGTGCTAGCCTGAATAGAGGCAGACATCATGGCTAAGGTGACAACGGCTGGCACTTGACATGAACTAGCAAAACTCCACTGCTGTGAGCAGGGAGGAGGCTTTATTGTCCTTTTGTTTAAAAAAAAAAAAACAAAACCAAATCACAAAGCCTCCTAAAACCCACAAACAAACAAAAAAATCTCCCAATCAGAAGCAGGATCAATCTTTTGTGATTCTTGAAGTAATTTGTCAGGTGAGAAATGACAAAAACAAAAGAGTTTAACACAAGCTTTTGAAGGAGAGCCCTCCTCCCTTAAAGTCTGGGGGAAAGAAAGGGACACACAGACAAAAAGATGAACTGAAGTTTGGTGGGAGACCAAGACGGGAAGAAAAATGAAGGGGTGGGTGCGTCCACCACTGTGCCACTCCTCACGGCGTAGCTTAAAGTCATTGCTTCCGTGTGACTGGGAAACAGTTGGGTTGTTACCATATCTTTGCCCCAGAGGAGGAAGAGAAACCTGTTCCTGATCAAAGAACCTGCTAGATCCTGACTTGATCTTCAAGACAGCAGGCATTTGACTTTCTAGTATCTGGTTTTCTCTGTCTCACAAGTGCATTGAGAGAAGGAATTAGCATCTCTGAAATGTCTTGCCATCTTCGGAGGAAACTCACCACATACACTACCTACTGCTCCAGCGTTTGCACAAAGTTTCATCCCATCTGCTGCTAACTTGAGCTACGCCAGCAGCTCTGCAAGAGCCCTCCAAATACCGCCCTCACAAGGTCCACACCCTCAGGATGAGGATGGATCATGGTACAAAAGCGAAGGGGCTGACAGAACAGGATAGGCTGGTGGAGAAAGGTCACCGGGTACACATTTCACTCAAGGCTGCTCTTGTCACCTGCAGCGACAGCCAGCAGGAGGTTGCAGCCAGACAGATGTATGTGGCTGGGTCACTGGCCCAGAGACGTTCCCCTGATAATGCAACACCTTCTCCTATCTTGTTATTGGCATCACAGTCCCATGGCCAGGATTAAGGTTAGAATTTAAACTGCTCTGCTCTGCCAGCAATTTCAATGGCAGGTATTCCCCAAAAGTGGAAGGAACTGAGCTGAAATTTCTAAGCTGGATCCTGACTCCAGGAAGGGACTTTCTTCAGGCTGATCCAGGGTAAGAGCAGGGGTGGGAAGGGAAACTTGTCTGTTTTTCCATTTCCTCCCAATAAGCAGAAAGTGAACTTCACAAGACACATTTTTAATGTTTTTGATCTCTACCAGTTACATATCCTATGAACCTCTTAAGTCAGACTTAGTACTGGAACAACCAGACTGGGACTAAACCTGTGTGCAACTATCTTCAGATTACCTGCTGTTAATCAGGGATTCTCTGCACTCATCTTGCCTTCACCTTTCTGAACAATTTTATTATGGATTTGCCCTTCCAAAAATGTGCAGTCTAACAGCTACAGTAATTTTAAGCCTCTCAGTCTAATCCATACACATGAACGTAAAGAGAGCAGAGAGAGAAGTAATCTTTCCCTTGGAGGACTCAAGATTCCTTACATCTGTTCATAAAGGGCTTCTGGACCGTGAGCAGAAGTTCCCAGTTCAGTTCCTTCAAGTGGCAGTGGAATAGCTTGGAGATGGTCAAGGTGAATCAAAAGCTCTCAGAGTGAGCAACTGAGGGGGGACATTCAGCCAAACAAAACACTCCTTCTAAGCACCCCTAAGACTATGACACATTAGATGTCTCATTCCTGGTCTGACTTGAGCACATCTCTAATCTACCAATCTACATTGTCAAGTAGTGCTGTGTTTCTTCATATCAAATGAAGATAAGAAATCTTTCAAAGGGCTTTGTATTCTCCTGGGGTTTTTATTAGAAATTGGAGCCCAAAGGAAGAGGAGTGTAGAACAAGAACAAAGATAGCATTTACAAAAGTGGAAACTAATGAGAGCTCATCAGCTTGCAATTCTAGCCAGGCTGACAAAGCTCGTCAACTTTTTGACAACCTCTGTTCAATGCTAACTTCATCAGACATGGAGAGAAAAGGATGGTTTTCCTGAGTATCAGTTGAGGGTAAAATCACAGTGTTACACTGTAGGCTATTTCTGAAGCTAAAACCACCACAAAAAATAAAAAAAACTAAGCCCCCTTCTATTTAGTCATGACAACACCACAAAACCAGGAAGATGCCCAAGTTCATAGAACTTGCAAATCAACTCGACACCGTTGCAGAATGGAGAACCTTCACCTGCTAAAGCTCGCAAAACGTCGGAGGGACTCGGTCCGAGAGCCAGAAACCCCCTCGGGCTGTGTGCCCGCATAGCCCCCGGTGCGCTTGCCTCCATCCCCCGGGACCCCGCTCCTCCCGACGCCGCGTCCCGAGGTTTCGCTGCTCCAGGCTGGATCCTCCCGGCCGCCCCACGCCGCCCGGGCGGGCACTTACCGGAGAAGGTGTCGAGGGCGGTGGGCTGGTACTCGTCGGGGTACCCGTTGGTGGTGTAGCTGACCACCAGGCTGGTCTTGCCCACGGCGCCATCGCCCACCAGCACGCACTTGATTCCCAGCTCCGGGCCGCTGCCGCGGGGCGGGCTGTGTCTCCGCAGGGCGGGCGCGTAATCCAGGAGCTCCTGGGGAGGCATGGCAATGGCACTGACGGTGGCACCGCGAACCCGACGGGGCTCAGCGTGGGGCGCGGCGCGGCGGGGCCGCTGCCATGCTCCTGAGAGCGGGCTGCTGTCGGGGCTGTCGTGCGGGGCCACCCTCTCCAGCCCGCCGAGTTTCGCTCCTCATCACTACACCTGCCACCGTGCGCTCAAAACCAGCCCCTATTTCCCTAGTCCCGCCCTGTCCCGCCCCGCCGGGAGGTGGCCGGGCCCAGCCCTGCCCTGCCCGGCCGCCTCCTCCCGCCGCCGATTCGCGGGCGAGGGTCCCGCTGCTGCATCCCCATCCCTGCGATGCCCCCGAGCGGCGCCTGCCCTCGGAATTTCGGTAGGTGCCACGCCGTTCTCTGAGCCGCGCACACACGGCAAAGCCGCGCTCCATCCAAGTCGCTCCCGCTTCCTTTTCGAAAGAAGCAGCTCCAACAGAAGATGTCCCATTTGGGGCATCTGTGATTTCTGCCCTGAAATCAGGACACAAATAAAAACAACACTGCTGGTCAATATTGTGAAGGACAATATAAAACAAATGGCCAAAAGTCACCACATCTGTTAACTATGCAATTGCCATTACTGGGTTCCTGGGGCCCAGCCAAACTGTTGCTACCCACTGGCAAAAGCCACAAAGTGTATTTTCCCAGCTGCATGGACAAGAGCAGGAGTTCCCAGTCTGCTGCCTGTTTTTCATATTCACCTCTGGTAGCTCACACACCGCACTGTGCCCGTGGCAGCTAAGAAGACGGCTCCATCCCTGCCCTGAGGAGCTCACCGTCTAAAGAGGTATGACTAAACAAACAGAAGAGTGGGAACACACCACTTAAAAGGAAAGATACAGCCACAACTATCTCAGCCATCATTGCACGCCAGTGTAGCACCTCCAAGTGACTGGAAACACTGGAGGGAAAGTATTAATGCCTGAAATATCCAATATTGCTACATTAGCTTTGAATGTGGAGCTGCTTCCTAATGGAGGAGCTAAACTCAGGCTGTCAATGAACAAGATTCATTTAGTTACCATGATGTCCTTCATGGTCCTCTCAGCAAGGCAGACCTGTCTGCACTGGGCAGGTTTGTGCTGCAAGCAGCTGCTGATTAGCAGTTCATGAGTTTGTCTTGCTCTAGTTTGCATCCATGCTGAGAAGACACAAAGGTGTTTCACCTACACTAATGTTGAACTTGAGAAGAAATGTTTAAGCTAGGCAGAGTGCTTTTCCCTGTGGTTGACAGAAAGTAATAAGCACTGCAACCCTTCAGGCTCAGTGGACACAGCATGTCCACTCTTTGGAGATAGCCAACAAGCTTCCTGAGAACTGCAAGAAGGCTTTTCCTCTGCAGTTTTCTCTGGCATTTTGCTTTGATCAACCCTTTATGTGTTTTTACACATAGCACAGCCTTAAATTTCTGCAGCTACAAAAAATGGGGATGGTATTAGAGACTAGGCTGCTGCTAAAACATGTGCCAGTCTTGCTACAGCAAGTGGCTGCTATCTCAAGGGACTGGCTTTCAATAGACTGACTTTTTCCAGTGCCGTGCTCCTCAGCGCTAGTTCAGAGCCAGGTGACAGCCGAACTGCTCCAGAAAAGGCAGAATGCGCTGGGGCAGGCGATACTCCGCGGTGTGAGGTGTGGCAGTGCCTCCAATGGGACCGGCAGGGACACGCTACACTGCAGCCGGGACAGCAGCACAGCAAGCGAGGATCTTGCAAAGCTTTCCCAGTGCATTTCAGACACTGGCTGACTTTCTGTGAACTATGACATTTCCATTTAATCAGAAGAAATGAATGTAGATGAGGGATTATTCACCAAATCGTACACTGTTAGGAGGGACAAGTGACAATTATTCACCAAATTGTTCACTGTTAGCAGGGACAGGGAAGAGAAGTTGACAGTTCAAGCTCAGAAGATACAGTGTTGCCCCACTCCAAGGCTCCAGCCTTTTTTCTCTTATTCCTTTCCTAAAATCTCTTCCTTGTGGGACTCTGCTCCTTTTTCCTTGCAGTTTCTGACAACCGTTGGTTGACACACACTTAACTTGTCAATGAGCTTAAGTGATTTTTAATCTGTATTTAAACTAAGTGATTAAGCAAACAAACAGGGCCATTCCCACGGATTCGTTTCTCAAGTCTTGCCTTTGTCCTGACAGCTAACAGAGGATGCAGGTTTCGTTTCACAATGCAGAGAGCAGTCAGATATTTTGAGTTGGGTAGAATCTTTTTTGGTACAGTTTTGGCTTTTTTTTGCGGTGAAAGTCTGTCCCATTCCCTGAGCTGCTGAACCAACAGGTCTGGGAACTGGCTCTGTCTATGTAGGTAGCAGGTACATTAGGAGAGCCCCATTGCGTGTTGCTTGCTGACGTGCATCTCTGCCAAAATCAGCTGTGCCTAAGTGGGAAATACACATTCTGCAAGGCTGTATTTGGCTTCACTCCCAGGAATTATAATAAGTACAAATTATGATGGTATTTCTCACGATGTGAATTCCTATCCACCAGGAATTAAGTGCAGAAGATCAAACTCTTTCCAGGCAGATCAAATACAGATTTCAGGTACTGTTAGTGTTTAGCCATTGCTTTGTTAGTCTGTATTATCTGGGCTGCACAGAAAAGCTGCTCCATTAAAGTGATTTACAGTGGAAATAGATTTCTATATTTAGGCAGTGTGTGATTGTCACCACCAAACAAACCCTATATATCTGTACAAAGTCCTGTTTTAAAAAACCCAGTTATTTAGAGGAAGATGCTTCCTTTTCTGCCCATTTTTATTAATTAGAATAATTTTTCTAACTGCTGCTCTGGCAGGAGAAGTCCACCTACGGACCAAATCAAGAACAGTACATAAGCCAATTTGAATGAGGAGCACACATGGGCTTGTCCCTTGTGGGGATGAAACTACAAATCAGCTCAAACTATTCCATATAATTTCCCTTCTGAAGTGCAGTGCTATGATACTGGGAAATGGTGACACTGGGCTTTTTTACAGATAGTGGTTCTGACTTTCAATGGTTCCCGAGCAATGTTTGACCACCAACAACCTCGTATTCTGTTCTGACAACATTGTATTCTTCCTCCTTGGCTGATATTCTGCTTCCCAGTCCTGTCTGAAAGTCACAGTGGAAGCCATCACCATTTCTGCAAAGCCTAGCAAACTACTCATGTTGCCTCAGAAAAAGCATTGTATGTTATGGGAGGTGGCAGTTTTAAAAATAGCACGGTTCTTTTCTTGCCAAGGGAAAGGAAAAAAAATTATCAGCCCCTCCTAACATGGTAGTGAGCAAACCCAGCCTTCAACATTACCTACTGTCTGTACAAGTGGGCTGCATAGGTCAATACAGTTCCTGTGCAAATGGTGCCCTGGGATCACATTTCTGAGTCTGTTCACAGTGCTGCACAAGAGAAACCCTAAACAATGAGAAATGGGAGCACAGTGAGAACAGGCGACAATGCCACCACGTACAGGGCAGATAGGTGGGGACCTAGAATGAGAGGGGGGCTAAACTGGAGTGCAGGTGCCAGAGCAAACTGGATCCCGTGATGTCAAGAGACACTCTGAAGAAATCGAGGTACAGCCGCTGCCCAGCTGGTCGAATTCATAATTGCAAGCAATGACACAACCAGTTCTGAGTCACCCAGTGTTTGTCATGCACCTGAGTGTGCATCCTCCCTGGGAAAAATCAAGCTTAACTATAATTACCACTTAAAAGGAGTGGCAGACAAAAGGGTGAAGACAAGAGCCCGAGCCTGGTTTTCCCTTGCGGTGTGCCTTGTCTAGTTACTGTAATCTTCAGGAAGTGATGTCAAACGCTTCTTTGTATCGTTTTCTATCAACTCCGCAGAGGCAGAAATAGACACAACACAATGTCAGTGAAACATCAGGCTGTACCCATTCACAGAAGAATTATGGCAGGAGAAATCCAAGGAAGAAATATTCTAGTACTTGTTTTCCTATACAGATGTATTGGTTGATAAGAACTCCATAGCTTCTGAGTCTACAGCAATAAAAATGCTTTACAATTCTAATGGAATTAGAATTAGCAGCTAATGGATACTTCTGGTGTGAACTGGAGAAGTGTGCTTTTGAAATGCCTTTGGGGGAAAAAAAAAAAAAAGAGAGAAACACTATTAGAATACAGCTCCCACTTTCCTGGCCTCTGAACTACTTGATTGCTCTTTGGAAATAGAAGCAATGCCTCGAAGATGCACAGGGATGTACTGGTTCATCTGTTCACTGTTAACTCTTGCTAAAGGCGGAGGCAAAGAGCCACAACAACACCATTATACTACATTTTCAGATTAAAGAATAATGAGTTTAAATGAAATAACAATGCCACTAGCTTCAAGAAATATTTTCTTAAAGGTTCCAAAGAAAGAAAAGCACCATATCGTACTGACTCCCTTTCTCAAACTTAACTTCATCTCCTATCCGACTTGCTTAGGAACTAGTTCTACCTCTCAGACATGCTATGAATAATTTAGAAGTGTGTTGCCATCTGCTGGAGAAAGTTCATCTTTTAATACATCAACTAATGAATGTGAAAGAACAGGCAAAGTTTAAGGCAAAGACTTTTTTAAAATCTGAAAGAGAAAACAGCAAATTTCAGACTGAAGACAAGTTGAAGACAATCGTCTGAGCTTAATTTAATTACGTCATTCAATCGGACACTTTACACAAAAAAGAGGCGCTAACGTTTAACAGGAATGGGTGAGGGAATTAACAAGAGAGGCGATAAAGTTCATATGCCCCCTGTGAAACAAGGAAAGGCAGGCAGTTAACACTAAACAGTGAAGGGCTGGGTTGAAGGGCGATCGGAAAACCATAAAATGCTGTTAGATCACTGTCTCTGCCAAGTTATCAGTTTCAGTTCTCGTGCTTATCATTTATGGATCTTCCTTGAGGATCAAAACTGAGGGATTAGCCACAGGGTACTGGTGATGAGAAAAAGATTTTCTCACTGTAAAAGCATGATCCTGTCCTGCTTTTTGTGCATTGTAGGACAGATGGGTTACGCCCTAGTGTTTCCATGGGGGCACTCGGTGGGCTTACAAAGGGCAGCCTGCTCTGGAACGCACATGCAGCATCAACAGTCATTGATAGTTCACTTGTGGGAAAACTCCTTAAAGGGTCAGGGGAACCGTGGTCTGCAGGTCTGCGATTGCTGCTCGGGCATGATACTGTTCCACCCAGTGTTTACTGGTCTTCAGGAGTCTGCTTCTGACAATGAAGATCTTGGGAGGTTGGTTAATGGTTAGGAGGCGGGTTCTGGCAAGATTTTGAGCTTTGATCTCTTCCAGAGTAAATTATAATTGTTGTATGATTCCCCATGTAGGTTCCAGTTCAGGTTCTCATGGATAACTGTGATACCTAGGGTACATAGCCACTGTAATTCTGTTTACAGCATTAAATTTATACACAGCATTCAAAAGGTCACTCAGAAATGCTGTCCTTTCTCTTGGGAGAAGGTCTCTTGGTTGAGCGGGGGACACAGGTATCTGCAGCACTCTCCTCAAAGCAGGTACATGGGTGTCTCATAGCCTGGAAGTATATTCCACTTTTGTTGGTATCTTGTGGAGGCTGGTGCATTTTGGGAGTTACACCTATTTGCCTATGGCTTTTAAGAATATAGGGTATTTCTAATGCTGATCGCTGTGAAGGAATATTCTATATACAGTGAGGTGGTGATCAGTACCGTCTGTAGTGGAAATCTGTGAGGAAGTCCAGAGTTTAATTGAAATTTTAATTGTGTCACTAGATTCTGCCCTTACTTCTTTCCACAGCCCCATCTTTCTGCCTTTTCCTCTGCACCAGCATTCATGCTTAGATCATGGATCACAGAGTCATCTGCTGCAGGGCAATGAAATGTCTCACTCTGCAATCATATATGCACTGACGTGCACCAAGTGAGGGTTGGACAGGGCAGCCCAGAATGACACAGACAGCACTGAGGAAGCCCAGGTTTAGACAGGGTTAATCTGCTGGGAGTCTGGACCTTGGACACATTATATGTTTGTCAATGTCATTATCTGGAATTACCTGTTCCTCTAGGCATCTGAAGAGAATAACATGTCATGCAACACCTAGATGTTGATAGTTGTGTCCACAGCTTGGAGAAAATGTTAACTGTTTAAGTCAAAATTACTGCAAATTGCTGCTGTGACCACAACCATATCAAAGCAAGACAGGGATTTAGGTTTCAAATGTATCACCAAAATCTCCTAAATTCTCTCACACAAGTCCCTCTTATAGACTTACACCACTGCTACACATAAAATGCAATCATCTGATTCTCCACACATTCCTGGTGAATCAAACAACTCGTAAATCTTTATCTGCAAGCCTTGCACTTCCCTTCTTTTCAGAATACCAAATCTGTGAATGTAGCACTGGGACATAATTATTGCAGATGTTTGTAAATTAAATAATCACAGCAGATGATACTGCAGATGGATGGAGCAGGCTTGTGGGCTTGGGTTAGCTTTAGGCTGATGTTTTATTTCCAAATAAGGTGAAAATCTGGCTTCCACTTTAACCACATTACAATCAGACACAGGTTTCTTATGAGGATTAGCCTTAACAGGCAATAATATCTGCCAGAATGAGAACAGAAATCTCTTCCATTTCTAGAACTGACCAAGAAAAAAACAACCTGTAAGACATGGCCTGATCTAGGCTTTGAGTGGAAACAGCCCACAGAGCTGCACAGTGAGAAGTTTGTGCACAAATGTCAGTTTAGCCTAATATCCAGATATATTTCAAGATGGTTTATTTCCCCCTCACCAAATAACCCTTCTGTTTTCTACTGCTAAAAATATGACTAGAAAGAGAAAAATTAGAAGCATCATTGCTGAAGACAACAGGGGGAGACCTCATCTCAAATGAGAGGTCAAACTTATGTCACCCCTGTGACATAAACCTGAGCTGAGAGTGAATTCTCTACCAATGTAGAGAATTGTAGGATGCTCTAAGGAACTAATTATCTATTTTTAAGAGAAGAACTTCTTGGTTTGATTAATCCTGGGTTTGGTACATCTGAATGAAGGCTATGACTGGTGTTGATTTTTGCAGAGGAAATGAAAGCTCAAAAATGGACACTAAAGGATGGTGTTTGACTAAGAACAAGAGAATTCAGACTAGCCATAGCTTAGACTGGAAATCAGAGCTCGAAATCATGGGAGTGTTTGGAACAGGTATGAGTTAGGGCAGTCAGGGGAAAAAATAGCCACACTATCAGACAGAGCTTGACAGGAATAGAGAAAGGACTCTATGATGTGGTATCTACAAGAGTGGGAGAATGGATCTGATAGTCCAAGAAGTCCCTTCCTACCTCATTACCCTAAACCTAATGTAATTTGTTTGTACCTTTTGAGGTGCTGAAAGAGAACAGTTGCTGCTTATGAAGATCAGGATGATTAGACAGCAAAAGAATGTGGTTTTGTTATTTTGGCTCAGAGCTGCCACATAAAGAGGGTAGACAGCAGAGGCCGGGACTGGTGCTTGCAGGCAGGCTAAGTCAGCAAAAGCCATGTTCTGTTTTTAGCAAAGCAGGCAGAGGTGACCCTGTGGAGGCGTGCCATGGGAGCCTCCAGGAACCCAGCTAGCGTGGGACCTACATGTCTGGCTCAGCACCGGGGAGAAGGCCCGAGGCTGAGTGATGCAGACCACAGCCCTGGCTTGCGAGGGTGCGGTGACCGGTAAAAGAGCAGAGAAAAAGGAGGTGTAACTTTGTTTGTGAGAAACCAACCACTTGCAACTGCTGCTTGTGGTGCCTCACTGCCCCCTGATGTGCAAACTAAGTTTGGGAAGACCTCTTGTGTCTTATAATGGATCTCTGTGTGTTCCAAGCTGTCCTGTACCCTGAGAGACATTTCTCCATTGCTTCCAGAAAGTGAAGCATATCTCTAATATGCAGTACATAGCATACTCACAGTATAGTATATAGCACACATACAGTGTACACATATACATCTCTATTCATTTTATATAGGATGTAACCCAAAGGGTTGTCTAAGAGACTAGTCTTTTTGCTTTTTGTTAATGTTATAAATTCTGCTAGTTTAAGCTAGAGGGTAAAATTGTAAATAACAACTGTTGGCACACCAGAAAAAAAGAAAACTCCAGGTTATAAATACTATGTAGTGATACAGAAGCTGGGTCCAACACAGAAACCTGGGATAAACTTGCAGAGCAAGTCTAGTATAGTTCAATGACAGCCTTATGCAGGATCCCCTTATGCTGTGCCTCAACGATCACTCTAGTGATAAAGCCAACATTTTGCCACTCAATGCAACACAAGAGCCACAACAAAGGAGTTTTTACAGAGTTTTTTAACCCAGACAATTTCCAGTTGCAGTCAGCAGAATTGCTACGGCAATCAGGACTGATTCTAGGAGGGCACACTGCTGCATTAATGAGGTGATTTCTCACGCATGTAGCTGCACACAACAGGACAGTGTCACTGAAAACTGGGAAAGAAAACCTTCAAACCAGAGTTATAGGTTAGAAAGGCAGCACTACTTTGTTACAGTGCCAGATAAATGGGGGGGTGCGAGGTGGGGGTGTCTCTCTGTCAATCATGCACACCAAGATTCACGCTTCTATTACTTCTATACAATTTATTATATGAATATGTATTTACATTCCAAGAGGTTTCTACCTATTTCCAAGCAGGCTTGCACACAAGTTAGTTGTGTAGGTCTCATTAGAGATGCTCACCTATTAGGGAAGGGGTCTTTAGTGGTCGTGGGGGTGGTACCCTCCCTCTTTTTACCCCTCTTTGGTGGCAAATCCAAGTTTTGATGCTTGGCATGGTTCTATCTTGTTATATTCGGCAACAAAACCAGAGTGTAGAATCCACTTAGACGAATTTATGGTTATTACTGGTATACAAAAATGCTGACTTTGTTTATTCGAGTGGGCCCTTTCGTATTTCGGTATCCGCGGAAGCAGTGAGCAGAAGCGGCGGGCACCGCGCGGACCCAAGGCTGGCAGGAAGGCCCCAGGCCGCCTGGCCGCCTCCGGGGGACAGGAGTGCGGGGATGGGATGTGAGCCGGGCCGCCCGACCGCAGCGCCGTTGCTGTGAGGGAGCAGCGCCTCTCTCCCGGCCCGGCCCGGCCCGGCGCCATCGCTGTGAAGGAGCGGCCCGGCCCAGCTGCGCATGCGCGCGGCGCGGGTCAGCTGAGCGCGCCGGCTCGGGCCGCGCTGGGCCATGGCGTCCATCCTGGACGAGTACGAGGACTCCCTGCACCGCTCCGCCTCCGTGCCGCAGGGCCGCGCCAGCCTGGGCATCCCGCACTCCGGTACGTGTGCGCCCGGGCCTCCCGTGCGCGGCCTTCCTGCTGACAGGGGGAGGCGAGGCGGCAGCTCCGGGTGGGGAGCAGGGCATGCCAGGCTATGCTGCCTGGAAGAGGTGTGTCGCCGTGTGTGTGTGGCTAAGCGCTCGGCTGCGGCTTGTTTATTCCACGGCTTGCTGTGGGACGTGTTTAGAGGCAGGGAGCCCTTGCTTCCTGGCTCAGCAGAGCGGTGATGCAGGTCAGGCCAGCGGTGCTGCGGTGTGTGGGAGGCTCTGGCCTGCGGTGCGGCGCGGAGCAAACGCGGTGCGCGAAGTCCCGTGTGCCTGTGTGGGCACAGGTGAAAAGCGGGCACAGCTCAGCCCTGCGCGGCCCAGAGCTGTGCTAGCGGGTTGAGAACATCTCGTCACTTCTTCTTTCTGCTTCTCTCTGAGAAGGCCATGCCGTACCGTGTTACGGATGTGTGCACAGTTGCAGGCGCAGTTTACCAAAGACTTCGTTTCTCTAGAGTGGTTCCTGCACGATGGCAAGGTGACCAACAAAGCAGTCTGTACCACTACTACAGTTTCCTGTCTAGGAGTGTGAGGCTTTGGTATACTGTACTGTTCAGGGAGGTGTCCCATCAGTGTAAAGTAACGGTGTGATGACCAGTCCGTTTTTTTCTTTCATCTCAGAGAAATTTATGCCATTATTATTCCATGATTAATTCAAGCTTTATTAGGTTCGGTAACCATTTTCTACTCGATGTCACCTCTCAATATTTTTTGAGTGTGGCAGGGAAATGTAGATTATGAGACAATTCTACCTGGTATTGATCATGGTAGTACCAGCTGCTATGCGGAGCTGGCATTTTTTAATTACAAGTTCGGAAATACACGGACACATTCTTTCGAATTTTTTCCCTTGTATAGTGTTGCCCACTGGTAACCTTTGGGGAAGTCAAGTTGTGAGGTTCATATATGTGCTAAGAATTGATAAATTCTGTTATGCTATGTATATTATGGAGTATAAATACACTGACAGAGTTACTCTGAGTCTAGGTACTCAAGTAGGTATGTTCCACTTGTTTGTTTTGACATGCATGGTTATTTCTTTGTGTAATGTTAGATAAAGAATAAGTGGCCTGATTAGGTGTTGTGTAGAACGGTGTTGGGACAAGTCATGTCACTGAAAATAAATTTTCCAGGACTCAGCTTTTCTTCTTGACTGCTGCAACACTGTCTTCAGTCATGGCTGTCTTAGAGTTGAGAAGTCTGCTTGTTTGCTGACAACTCATACTGGCAGAGGAAGTTTGGGAAACTGCTTAATTGCCAAGGCACAGCCTAATCAGGATTTCAGTTATTCTTAAATCGGGCCACACAAGCAATTTTAAATAAAATTTGGCTTGGTAAAAGTTGTGGGCAATCTGATGTTTAAGTAAATTTATTTTGTAAAAAGATACAATAGTTAACTTCCTGAAAGCAGTCCTTAAGGTTAGGTTTGCAATTTTGGAAGATGGTGAATCTTATTCCTCGGTTTCAGGGAGTTCTCCCCTGTGCTTCTTAAACTGGTACTGTTTCTCAGAGTTGTAGATAAACAAGCAGTGACTCTGTATCCAACCTAAAGTCTTGCTGTATTGTGAACTTCAAATACTGTAGCTCCAGCTTTGAAAAGCCTACTTTGACCCACTAGACTTGACCATACTCGTGATCTTAGATCTTTGGACAGATTAAAAGGTCTGTGGAAATATGTAGCTTTGCCTGGAAATCAGGGTGGGAAATGCTGCAGTAGAATCTTGCTTAAACAGAAGAGGAGGAAACTGGGGACAAGATGAGGGAGGAGACTGTTTGAACGGAATTAATATTATAAAATAGACATCTCCTTTGGATAGAGAACTGTATATTAAGGAAGCTTATCCCTCTCCTATTAGGGACAATAGCTAAAATCCTCCTGTTAATGGTGATGATTCTATGGGTGTTATAAATGTAATGGATACAGGCCTAAAGAGTTCAGAATGCTGAAGTCCAGTGCTTTGGCTTGAACTATGACTGAATTAACCCATGAACAGCTTCTCCTTAACTCTAAACCCTTACCTCTGTATAGGTGCTATTTGTTCCCTTTCCTTCCTGCGTTTAAGTTTCCTTGCTGAGTAAGCCTTGCTTTGCCAGGTGATAGTCTGAAAAAATTTGAGATTACCTAGATGAATGTGAGTTGTTTTCTGATAATATGTGGGTTTTTCAGAGTAATCCTTCCCTTTTATATAGATATAAATACAAATCTATTGATTAGCTGTGATATCAAGGGAATCTGCACCTTGGGAGCTTTTAATACATGTTTTGAACTGCAGTTCATACCAGCAAATTTAAACTGTGGCATCGCAGCTCCCTAATCTGAAAAGAAGAACATCAGTTCTACTTAACTGGAAGTAAGGGAATGCACACTTGTATAAATGGACAGTGTTTAATGTGTGGATCAATGTGTAAGAAAAAAGCACGTGCTGAGCATACTCAGGTTGTGGTTGCTTTGTCTCTTCCTGCATGTACATATTTCTTCTGGAAAAAGTGTACTTTAAGGATCCTGCAGCTGGTCTAGAGGTGAGGCAGAGGCAAGGAGAAAGCATTGGTGGAATAGACAATTAATGGATTTGTCTACTAGTAGCAGGCTTCTTTCCACTACTACATTGATTTTTTTCAACACCAGTAGGACTGGAATTAGACTTTTTTTTCCTCTGTGTTGCTGCTCCATGGAGCACACTTCCTTTTCATAAAACTTGGAGCAGGCCATGATCTTTTTAGTGTTTTAGGCTGGATTTTGTTGTAGTTTGGGGTTGTTGTTATGGGATTTTGTCTTGTTTAGTTTCTAAGTGTTCACGTTCTTTCTCCAGGATATGTCAACGCACGACTGGAGAAGGAAACACCAATATTTAACAAGCAGAGGATTGATTTTGCTCCTCCAGAGAAAATTAACAGCTTAGTAGTCTCCTCTAACCAGCTCTGTATGAGCCTTGGGAAAGACACCCTTCTCAGGTAATGCACCAGAATCCTGAAGCTATTGTTTGTTTTTCCCCTGACTTCTTTTTTTTCCTTAAGTTGTTGGAGAACTTGCATTTGCAAACTGGATAAAAAGCCATGAGCCCAATATGGAAAACAGGTAAGGAGTTACAGGTATGTGAGCTTTTGTTGGCAGCATGTTTTCATGGTATCTCTTTGCAGGATTGATCTTGGGAAGCCAGATGAGCCTAATCAGGTAGAGCTGGGACGCAAAGATGAAGCCAAAGTCTACAAGATGTTTTTGGACCACACAGGTGAGGCAGTGGGTCATGGATGTTTACAGAAATGCACAGAGCAGATCGTGCTGGTGAAGGAATTCTCTTTCTGCTTTGTACATAAGGAGAACATACCAATCTTCCATGATCCAGATTCTGTTTTCCAGGGCCCCTGCCCACTGGTTTACAGTTTTGCCATTAGTAAAGCATGGGTACCTCTGTTGTGTTTTTGAACTCTGAAATGAACACATGCAATTAGGTTGTTCTGAGCAAGACTGTTAAACCAATCAAAGGAAGTGTTTGCAGTTGCTCTATGTTGTATGGTTTATATATGAATTTTTAAAAAGGGACATAAAACATCTGCAGTTCATTGTAGCCTAGACTTATTTTTAAAAACTAAACAAAGAGATGCTTGTATCTCTCACCAACTGCCAGGGATAGGAGGGAGCTCTGGGAAGTGTTTATCCTTAGTACATTTATTGAAACAGAATACCTTCTTGCTAAAGCATCTGGTACCAGTTATTTAATGTTGCAACATATGGACTACTGTTCTGATCCAGCATGGAAATCCCCCACGTTCCCATGAATGTCTGGGAAAGTCTTGGATTAAGTATGTTGATATTGGAATTTATCAAATGTTAGGATTAGAAGCTTCAGGAATTTGGCTTGCTTAGGCACAGTCTTGATTTGTTTTCTCCTTCTCCCTCCCATACCCCTCTGCTGTTGGCAGGCTCTCATCTCCTGATTGCTCTGAACACCAGCGAATGCCTTTACCTGAACAGAAGTGTTCAGAAAGTGCGGGCACTCTCCCGCTGGAAAGGACACTTGATTGAAAGTGTGGGCTGGAACAAATTTCTTGGTTCAGAAACCAACACGGGGCCTATCCTGGTGGGGACATCCCAGGGGCAGATCTATGAGGCTGAAATCTCTGTCAGTGAAGGAAGCCTCTTCAGCACTAACCCTGACCAGTACTTCCGACAGGTCTACACTCTGGAGGAGGAATCTGGACCTGCCCCAGTCTGCTGCTTGGAAATTGAACGAGGGATAGAAGGGAAATTTTTTATTATAGCCACCACTAGGAAGAGACTCTTTCAGTTTGTTGGCAAAGTGCCTGAAGGGACAGAGCAGCAAGGCTTCAGCTCCATATTTGCTGTGCATGCTGACCATCTGCCCAGCTTTCGGGAGTTTCCAGCCAACTTGGGTTTCAGCGAGATAGCCTTTTACACTCCAAAACTGCGTTCCAGTCCTCGCTCCTTTGCCTGGATGATGGGAAACGGTGTTTTGTATGGTACATTGGACTATAGTCGTCCTGATTCAATTCTGAGTGATGAACGGGTCTGGGTTTATCCTCCTGATATTGACATAACTGTGAACAAGCCAATATCCATTGTACTTACCCAGTTCCACTTCCTGCTGCTGCTGTCTGACCGGGTGAAGGCTGTCTGTACTCTGAATGGGCAGGTTGTTTTTCAGGATCTGTTTCTGGAGAAGTTTGGCTCGCTGACACGCATGATTAAAGATCCCACAGTCCAGCAGATATGGATCCACACCGAGAAAGTAGTGTTCCGCTACCATGTCCAGCGGGAATCTAGAGATGTGTGGAAGATGTATATGAATATGAACAAATTTGATTTAGCAAAAGAGTATTGTAAGGACCGTCCAGAGTGTCTTGACATTGTGTTGGCCAAAGAGGCAGAGCACTGCTTCCAAAACAAGAGGTATCTGGACAGTGCCAAATGTTATGCACTGACCCAGAACTACTTTGAGGAAATTGCTCTGAAGTTCATTGAAGCCAAGCAAGAAGAGGCCTTGATGGAGTTTCTGATTAAGAAGCTAAGTAACCTAAAGCCTTCGGAGAAGACACAGACCACTCTGCTGACCACGTGGTTGACAGAGCTGTACCTGAACTGGCTGGGTATATTGCAAGGCGATCCCTCACAGCGAAATCTCTATTTGGATACGCGGGAGAAGTTCCGCACTTTCCTGAGCAGTCCTAAAAACAAAGACTGTCTTTTTAATAATCGGGCATCTATTTATGAGCTGTTGGCAAGCCATGGCGACACAGAACACATGGTCTACTTTGCAGTCATCATGCAGGATTATGAGCGTGTAGTAGCTCACCACTGCCAGCATGATGAGTATGATGAGGCTCTAAATGTGCTGTCCAGGCACAGAGACGAGAAACTCTTCTACAAGTTCTCTCCGGTTCTCATCCAACATATTCCCAAGAAGGTAGTTGATGCTTGGATTTCTATGGGCTCTAGGCTGGATGCCAGGAACCTCATTCCAGCCCTTGTTAACTACAGCCAGAGTGCCAGCACCCAGCAGATCAATGAAGCCATTAGATACATGGAATTCTGTGTCTACCAGTTGGAGGAAACTCAGCAAGCCATTCACAACTACCTGTTGTCTCTTTATGCTTTGTGTCGGCCGGACTCGCTGCTGTCATACCTGGAGCAAGCAGGAACCAACCCGAACAGGATCCACTACGACCTGAAGTATGCACTGCGCCTGTGTGCAGAGCACGGGCACCACCGTGCATGTGTCCACATTTACAAAGTGATGGAATTATATGAGGAGGCTGTGGATCTTGCCTTACAGGTATGTGTGTGTCTGTGCATGCTGTGATACACAGGAGTGCAGCTTGTTCAAGTTACCTTGAACAGCAGAGAACTGAGAGGAACTGGACAGACTCACTGGTATCAAAGCTGTGCCGCTGAGGCTTGGAAGAAAGACCTGGCTCTGATAACAGTTTTCTGTGCTTTCACAACTGTTTCAAGTAGGCAGGTGATTGACAAGCCATAACTGCTGGTGTGGGCATGGAAAGTACAAGGAGGAGTACTGTCTGTCTCAAGCTCAGTAACATACCTGTAGCATACCTGCATTTATGCAAGATTTGTATAGCTGTTGTTAAGGATTCTAATTACTTCTTATTCCTAGCTTTGGTAATTATCACAGAAGCCTTTGTCAGCTTAGTCGGACCTTCAGGGAGATGCTGGATTTTTTTCCTGTTGGAATTGCTCTGTCTTTGCTGAAATGTGTGGCCAGCAAAGATACTATAACATGAATTTGCACTTTTTGTGCTGGCCTTTGTTCTCTGTTGGGTAGCAAGCTAATCTTCAGTGAGGAGTACTGATGGAGAGGAGAGGTGTTTGATATGGAAACAAGGAGCAGGTCAGTAGTACAGTCCTAGGCAGTGAGATAGCAATAGAGGTTTTCTGGGAGCCTCTTGAAACGGACAGCAGGCTTTGAAGTTGAATGGTGGATAAACAAAGAGGGAAGCTTAACTGTTTCCTTGTCTGTCCAACTTCTTAGGTGGATGTTGATCTTGCCAAGTCCTGTGCAGATCTTCCTGAAGATGATGAGGAACTCCGGAAAAAGCTGTGGTTGAAGATTGCTCGCCATGTTGTTCAGGAAGAGAAGGATGTCAAGAAGGCAATGGCCTGCCTCTCCAGCTGTGCTCTGCTGAAGATTGAGGATGTGCTGCCATTCTTTCCAGACTTTGTCACTATAGACCATTTCAAGGAGGCAATCTGTAACTCCCTGGAGGATTACAACAAGCACATTGAAGAGCTGAAAAGGGAGATGGAGGAAGCCACACAGAGTGCCAAGAGGATCCGAGAGGACATCCAGGAAATGAGAAATAAGTATGGCTCTGTGGAGCCTCAGGAAAAATGTGCTGTTTGTGACTTTCCACTTCTAAACCGCCCTTTTTACCTTTTCCTGTGTGGTCACATGTTTCACTATGACTGTCTTCTCCAGGCAGTTTTCCCAAACCTTCCTGCCTATAAGCAGGCAAAACTTGAAGATCTTCAGAAGAAGCTGGCAGCTACCAGCCAGCCATCCAAGAGCCACCATCGTCCCAAGGATGCAGACACCATTAGCTTGGGGAAGGGGCAGCAGAGCCGGGAACAGATCAAAGCTGACATTGATGATATTGTGGCAGCTGAATGTGTGTACTGTGGTGAGCTGATGATCCGGTCCATTGACAAGCCTTTTATCGATCCCCAAAAGTATGAAGAGGAGATGCAAAGTTGGCTGTAGTTTTCCAAATCTTCAACTATCAAACAAATTGTGAAGCTTCTGTGGTGGGAATATAACCTCCAGGAGCAGGAACACAGTGACTTCTGTGCAACTCTAAACAAAGGGTAGTGCAGTTTTTTTACCAGGGTTAAGGAAAACTAGTCTTGAGAAATGGGGAGATATAGCTATGGCTGTCTAAGAACTTTAACAATACTTAGAGCTAACCTACGGGAATATATTTAGCAGATATTTCTGCTTGCGGTTCTTCTGAGGTTCTCAGTGTGAAGCTAAATAGAGTGCCTTGTTGTCCAGAAGGAATTGGGAACAGCCTGTGATTTATCTGCTCTGTTATGTGGTATTTGTTTTGGTGAAGACAAGCTGAAGGAGAAAGATAGTGAAGGTCACTAAGCAGTGTAGTCTTCATTCATCATTTTCAAAGCTAGAATTGCCCTCTGTTTCCTTTTCTTTGAGATTCTATAACCACATACATAGAACATGGACAGAAGCTCTTACATATTTATATTTTGTAAACATCATGCTACACAAATACGTGTTTCTACACAATGTGATACAAGAATGTGTGTAATTTTCAAGCAGGAGTATCTCATAATACACTAAAGTAATTTGCCTGCAATTCAAGATGTATAATTCTCATAAGCTTTATGCACAAGACCACACACATTTGGACTTTATGTAGGTACTATTTCTGTTCACTCCTTCCTTCCTCTTTCCATCCTGTTTGTACTATGACTGCCTTTGTATAGTGAGTCTTGATTTTGTCTTCATCCCCAAAGCAAAATTAGATGCATTAGTAAGGTTTCAACTGATACTGTGCAAGCAGGAACAGTCTGCTTGTATGTCTTGCTGTGATTCTCTTCAAGCTGCACTTGAGCATTAGACTCAAGATCAAGTCAGAGGTTTGCTCAAGGGTAGTCTACAGAAAAGTTCTGTTGGTGTGAAATTTGCTTTGCCCTTTGAAGCTAGTACTTTGTGCCTAAACAGTCTTTTGCCTTCCAATTTTTGGAGATGGCTGCAAGTCAATGCTTCTGTCTATTGCTCCAACTTGGAAAACTTTTCCCAGAAGGTAGCAATCAGTACGTTGGGAATGAGAGAAAAAAAAGTTTGTTAGCAGTTTAGCAAGGGTTCTTTGTTTTGTTTTAAGAAACTAAAATTTTAATCAGGTTTTGCTGTTTGGGACTGAATCACAAAGTAATTGACAGAAGAATTGAATGTCCTAAAAGAAAAAATACGATTCTTGTAATTAAGGCAATAGGAAATACTGTCTTGTGAAAAACCACCTCAAATATGTGTGCTTGTCTTGAATACCTCTCAATCTCCTAACCACTTACCCTGTTTTGTAGGTTGTAGAAATGGGTCTTCATGTTATTGTAGGAGAATATGTATGGGTTTCTTCAAGGACCTGACCTAAGAATTTTGAGTTCAGAACTTCAGAAGAACATCTGTGCTTTTGTTGGGAGCATCAGCCTGGAATGAATGAATTTCATCGTGTAAAATGACACGAGTAATAAGAACCAGATATGAAAGTAGGAAGACCTGAGGTTTCAAGATCCTCTTTTCTTTGATGGAACCATGGGATAGGCAGTCCCATTACCATGGTGGTGTTTGTTTGCTGGCTTGTCAGAAAGCACTGTTTCAGTGGTTCCATTAAGCAGTGGTTCAGAAAACCCACATGCTATAGTTTTCTTTGGCTTTGAATAAGTCGGTGGATCTGGCAGAAGAATTTGTGATGAAAACTAAATGTGATGTCTTTTGAAGTTTACCATTAAACCTGTTATAACTGGCCACTCCTGTGAATCATCATCTTTTCCTGTAAGCAGTGTGATATTTAAGGTTGTACATGTCATTATAAACCAACAGTAGCCTCCCACCCAAACCAGTTTGTGGTCAATGGTAAGTGACTGTTTTTCTGCCCTTTGGCAGAACATGGGTATCAGCTCATTCTGATGCAGGGGCAATTTCAAATTATTTTGACATGTTCTTAATACTTGTTCCATCTCTTTTGGGCTTTTACAGGATGCTTTCCTGGTATATTAGAATTACTATAATCCTCCATTTTTTTTCCTATTTGTGCTAGAGAAGTCACATCACTAAACAGACCATTGCAGAGTGATCTGCTTGTCCATAATATTGGAAGAAGCTCTGGGAAATGAGGCATAACAAGTAAATAAAAACCCTCTAGTCTTTGCCTGAGATTGGGTGGTGGGGGAAGGCACCTCTGATTCCAATCATGGGTATTAATACATCTCATTTAACAAAACTAGAACTAGGTATTTTTAATTACTAGTATGCAATATTCTCTGAGGGCTGTAGGCATATGCACCAGATACATGTACCACAAATGTCATTCTTCCTCACCTTTGTTAACTGAAAAATCATGTAAGTGATTTGTTGTCAAGGTTATAGAGAGTGTTACTGCTGGCAAAGACTGCAGCAGTAATTGACTAGTGCCAGCAGTAGAAACAGGTACATAAAGGTATCTTCTGAACTTTCTATACATTGTCACATGCTTCAAAAGTTTCAGTAACCACTTACCTGTGCTTCTTGGCAATTTTACGACATCACTTAGTGAAAAAGGTAAGAGGGTATATTTTTTCTTGGGGGGATGGAGTGGGTTTGTGCTAATGGAGGGAAGTGAACTGCTTACTGTTTTCCCATAAATCTAATCTGCAAGATCTCTTCCTCCTTGCATTCAGAATAGAATTTTTATCTTTTCTCCTTGTAATTTCAACAGTTACTTTGTATGTATTTTAAGCTATGAATGAACTGTGCCAGCTGTTAATATGTTGTGGCCTTGGGTCTTGTCCTTGTCTGTGTGAATAACTCCTACCACTTAGCCTATGCAGCTGAGGAACAGCATAACCAAAAAGGTGGGTGGGAGCCCCAGCCCTGTGTACCCAGAACAAATATTTGTAGCTACATCTACATTGTAGAAATTCAGTTGTGCAGGCAAGGCCTAAAGCAAACGTGTGCCTACTACATGACTTCTCCTAGGCTTTGAGCAAGAGATAGGGGGAAATGCTCTGAGTTGGGGGAGACAGTGGTGAGTGTGTGTTTTGAAAGAGTTTGTAGAGAATTTTGGGTGCACTTCCTGTAGTTGGAAACAGCTAAGTGAAATGCTGCAAGCGGTGGGTTCTGTCTGCTTTCTAAAAATGAATGCCCAGGCTAGGAATTTAGAAAGGCAAGTTCTTAACAAACCGCTAGATGTCATTGCAGTCCATTTAAATACTGAGGCTTGTTGCAGATGGCTAAAAGTGTTCTGTAACAGAAGGAAGAATGGCACAAAAGTGAAGAACTGAAGCAGGATCCCAGTGCCTTTGAAGGGGGGGATGTGCTGGGTGTTTGGTGTAAGGTACCTTGGGTTTGGTGTAAGGATTGGAGGTAAAGATGCTAAAGAAATTCTTTAACTAAATGGCAATTTCAGCTCACAGATCACTGATTTTAATGTTTTGAACATAAAAAGCTAGATTTACTCTGTAAATAAATGAGTATCATAGAACTGTAGAATCATTTAGGTTGGAAAAGACTCGAGTCCAACTGCCAACCCAGCATAGCCAAATCCACCACTAAACCACATCTCCAAGTGTCACATCTACATGCCTTTTAAATGCCTTCTGTGATGGTGATTCCATCACTTCCCTGGACAGCCTATTCCAATGCCTGACCACCCTGTCAGTGAAGAAATGTTTCATAATATCCAATCTAAATCTCCCCTGGCACGATTTAAAGGCCATTTCCTCTCATCCTGTTGCTTGTTTTCTGGAAGAAGGGACCTACTGGCCCCTTGCTACAACCTTCTTTCAGGTAGTTGTAAAGAACAATAAGATTCCTCCTGAGCCTCCTTTTTTTTCCAGGCTAAACAACCCCAGTTCCCTCAGCCGTTCTTGTGCTCCAGATCCTCGTTGCTCTTTGGACCCTCTTGGTGCTCTAGCACCTCAATCTCTGTCTTGTAATGAGAGACCTGAGACTGAACATGGTGTTTGAAGTGTGGTCTCTTTGGTTTGATTGTATTCTAGTGTAAGTTCCCTACAGACCTGGCTGATTTAGTAAACTGTAGAGAGATCATCCTCTACAGAGGCTTGGAGTTGCAATATCTGGGCCTTGGGTCTGGTCATTTTTGCTTGCTTCCCCTTCATACTCTCATGACAGCACACAGAGTGTAAGCCAGTTCCTTAGCTGCATGAGTTCACATTTAGTGTGTCTTGTTAAAAGCACCAGTAAAGCTGGGTTTGCAATGTGACATTGGACACTGACTTGCATAAACAGATAAGCTAGTATGTTTGCTTTTTCCTTTTGAGTTGTGGCATCATAATCCCCATAAAACAGAAAGTGGGAATAGGTACATCTTGTACTCTATCAAAATAAGATGTAGTTTGACTCAGACTAGTAGTCATGTATTAGCATGTATTTCTTGGAATGGGTAGTTCCCATTCACCCCTGCCCTGTCAATGCCAACATGTAGATTGTCTATGTTTACAAGTGCAAATTCTTAGTTTCTAGTGGGATTTCTTGGGAAGTGTGTTGTTCTTTGCCTCACTTCATCCAACAACCCTGTACTGAGCTGTGGGAAAACAGACTAAAACTAGACTTCTTCCTTGCAGTAAGTGTGCTGAACTCAAATTGAGGTTTGAAATGTACAAGATTTACAGTATTTTTGAATTTTAAGTTGTTACTATTGAGATGGATTAAGTATTTTTCTCCAGAATAGATGGAGTAAGACATGATTCACTGTGGTATGTGTAGTGTTTATGAGAGAATCTTACAGCATCTGCAAAGCAGAGAGGGGCTGTCCAGGGTCTTCTTGTTGGTTTTGTACATGAAGGAAATTATGCACTAGAAGGGAAAGGGAATGGTGTTTTCTGTAAAATAATTTGGCCAAACTTCATGTATCTGAAATCAGGGAAGCTTCTCCAGTGAAACTGTGATATTGATGGATCTGTACTTCTCATGCTGCGGTGCTAAAGGAAAAACAATTAATTTCCTTTGAAATAAGGATTTTGTTAAGAAAGAGGGACATTACAGACATTCTTTAAATTGTGAATTACGTATTAGTTCAGCTCCTAAAACTGTCTGCTATCTCTTATTATACCCTGCCCTGACTTTACACCTTCTGAACCCTTTGGGATTTGCATTTCATGGTAATACTGTGATTTTGGAGACTTTTGATAATTTCCCCTCAGCTAACTGGGTTTTTCACTCCCAGATCTCAAGGAAAGGCATCGGGGTACTTATTTAGGGTATGCATTTCAAAGCAACCTGGCCTGCAGCTGCTTTCAGGTGAAAGGAGGGGGGGAAAGGATTAGATAAACTTGTTAGATCTACTCGTTGAAACTTGTTGGGATGGAGAGAAGAAGGGGCTCAGGCATTTCCTCTCTGTCATGGCCAGAGTTGTTGGAGGCAGCTTGTTTGAGTAGGACTGGTTGCTTAGAAACAGGGAAGCTACAGGAGCACTCAGGTTGCAAGTACATCTATAACTAATTCTATACATCATCTTTGCCATGGAGGGGCAGCTCAGAAGAGGAGTTCCCAACTTGTAGCATGTCTGTATTGGGTTCAGACTTGCTGTAGTGCTTCTAGGCCCCTGTGGTGATGGAAGAGCTGTTTTAATTCAACACTTGAACTGCAGAGCTTGATTGGTGTGGTAATAAACAGAACTGATGTGTCTGTACAATATCAAGCTGTCTCACTTCACAGAGATTTCCATCATATGCTTCCATAGCATAGCACCATATAAATACCCTTTATAAAGGGGCATACAGAGTGTACCTGACAGGTAGTAATTCTGGCATTTCCCTACTTTGCAGGAGTTCATATATTCCTGCTGTGCTGCAGCGTTGGCTGTGGGCTGTGTTGTCTTCAGAAAAGGATTAGATACAGCCTTTTGTTTGTTTAACACATGGTTTTTTTGCTTCTTCTGAACTAGTTTTTGGTAGTTTTATTACAGTGTAAGTGTTCCGGAGAAGCTGAACTATAGCCTACCCCTCACTTCATCCATCCTGAATGATTCATTGTAGGTGATGGCTAATAGAGAAAGTATTGAACAACTGGTTTGGTATCCAAAACCAGATATTCCCTACTGCATGCAATTTAAATCCATGTGCTGGTCACTTAGTATGGGGCATGATCTTCAGAACACAGCCTGAACTTGGAGGCTACTGGACTGCTTAAGCAGACATCTGTGTTTTCCAATTAGTCAGTTATTCAACAGTCTTTTTTCATCTCTTTGTGTGTACATGCTGAATAGATTTTCTAGTAAACAAATTATTACTGTGAAACTGGGTTCCTAAGAAAGTTGTTCCTATCTACAGATTCTCTTTTATTTTCACTCATTTATTAAAAGTGAGGTACACAGTATGGTTTTGAGGAATGTCACGGGCAAACAGGAGCACAAAGGCTGATGGATTAGTTTTTGAGGACTCTCTTCTACTGACTCTTTTACTACATGACAATTATTAGCAGCTGCCCTGGCTGTGTTTGATGGCTGCTGCATGTTTTTCACCATGTGAACAAGATACTTATTCTCTGGTAAGAGCCTAGGATGGTTTGGTAGTAAAAAATTGTTGGTCTTTGACTAATTACCATGATTTTAGCAAAATATCTGTTGTCCAGTTTTTCTCATAGTTCTCATAGCTATCAAGATAACAGTATAATTGGTCTAAATAAAATATTCCATATGAAGCTGAACAATATGTTGCCATCCTTGATAACAGGACTGTAGACTTGATCAGCTCATGTTTGAGAGAATTGAACAGTGGTTGGGTGAGGAGGAAAGAGAGACTTGAGGCTTATGCTCCTAGATGCCCCAATTCTTTGTTGAATATTTGCCTGTGTGTCACAGCATGGCTGTCTCACCTGCATTTGTGTTACAGTGGTACATTCTGCTGAGCAGCCTTTTTGGGAGAAAACATTTCCTTATATTCTTGCAGTCTGTTTCAAACACTTGTCTGCTTGCCCAGTTAATGAGATTAGAACAACTAGGATCATGTTATCTTTCCATTAAGGTGTTCTTCTGCTAAGTTGCTTATGGTAATCCTCAATATATGCTTCAAAGACTTGCAGTGGCAGAATTTCCAAAGCAAAAAATATTTCAGTAAGGGAAACATCTAATGGAAGGTAAACAGAAAAGTCATCTTCTGTGAACTTGAGTGGGTGCAAAACAATTAATGCAGAACTTTTTGTTTATAAGTAGCATCTTCTTAAATTTGTTGTTGGCTGCTGATTGAGAAATGTCTTGTGATCCTGGATGTACCTGGTATTGTTACCTGCAGCCAGTCCTAGGAGATGGTGAAATGGAGCAATGTGTAGCAGTGTTCAGAAGACAGCAAGACTAGACTCTGGCAGTAGTTTCTTTGCTGGTGTAGAATCAGAGTTTTCTCCCTGAAAGAAAACAGAAGGGAATTTTCAGAAGAATCTTGTATAGCCCTTGTACCCTTCTGGAGAGGTCACCTGGAAGGTGGTGAGTTCATGTATGGTGTTTTAGCAGCTTGGAGTTGCAGTGAGTTGCTTGCTTGCTGCTGTGGCAGCTGAACCAAAGGTAAAAGTGTGGATTATTTGCTGCCAGGTTTCTTGTCCTCCCCTAGGTTATGCTCTGAATGAAATCAACAATTTGAGAAGTTCATGTTAAAATGAGGAAAGAGGATGAATTTCTGCAAACAACATAGCCATTGCTGTGAGTCCTTCAGCACATCTGCATTGTTTAGGTCGGAGCAAGGCTAAATGCTCTCTCTAGGTCAACAAAAATCTGTAGGTAGGGCCTTGGGCAGAAGTTCAAAGTGCTCTCTTCTTATCCTGTTCTTCAGAAATTAGGATACTTGTGGAGCTGACTACCTTTGTTTGAGACCCTGAGTCAAGAGCAATGCCTAAAAAATAATTTTTATTGATTCTTCTATCACTGGGACAGGCACCACCTTAGCAGCCACCTTTGTCTGTCATTTAATTCTTTCACCTCCTTTGCTTACTGATTTAGCAAAGAACTGTTTGATTCTGACATAGATAGAGGAAGGGTTAATATGTGGGGAGTGGTGAAGCTTCCTGCCACTAAGCTTGAAAACTAAGGAAGAAAGGAAGAGAATTATATGAAGAAGGTAACAAGAGGCCCACTGGCTTTCAGATTTCAGAAGGATGAATCATGGGATACAGACCAAAGCTGTGCCAGGAGAGTGTGATGAATATATTGCAATCTTTATTTCAATACAGCAGAATTAGTATGGTTGTGAAAATCTTTGCTTCTGGCAAGTCTCTCTTTTCTGAAGAGTTCACTACTTTTCTCTGAGTCATAGACAGGAGCATCACAAGTTTGTGAACGAAGAGGTGTTTCTTCATTCAAACACAGAGGATGACCTACAAGCCTCCTATATCAGTGAAATGAGGAGTTAAAGAGTAGGACAGAGCATACTTTGGATTCAAGAGTGGTGTATAAACAGCTCTCCTAGAGTCTGCTGCATATCATACCTGGCTTTTAGGTGCTTTTGCTTCCTAAACAGCACTGTGTATATTTGGAAATACTCAGGATCTTTAAAATGCTCTTAGATGCTTGCACAGCTGAATCAGTCCTGAGGTGTCAGCAGGACAATTCAGTGTCATGTCTGAACTAATGCCACCTCTCACATGTCCAGCATAGCTGTGCTGGGATGTCTCAGTAGCAAAGCAATAGGATTGTAATTTTAGCAAAACTTGAGATTTAAATCTACAGAGATTACCCACAATAGCATAGTCATGTCGAAGAACTGAGTCTGGATTTTTTTCTGTATTTTTTTTCACTGTTTTTCAGTGCCACAAATGACATGTGAAGAGGATTTGGCTTTTCACTGTGCCTCCATCTTTCTGACTTCTACTATTAGTGAGTGTGAGAGGCTCGAGATGGCTGCAGCAAAGATTCCTCCCATTGACAAACAGGTATCTGGTCTTGCAGAAATGACTGTTATTCTTCCCCATTTCAAGGTGGGTAACACAATATCTCTTATTTCAAGACAAAAACAACCCCCCAGAAGAGCAGTGTGGCAAATCTCTCTTTACCAGCTTTACTTCTGTTCCCTCTCTGAGAGTTTTAAGTTAGCTATTTTGGGTTACAAGCTACACAAAACCCTTGGGTTTTGGTAGCAGTCCAAGTTGGTAGCCTATGAGAAGTTATTGTGTTCAGATGCCTTCTGAGTGGGGATGTAAATGCAACATGTCATAGGCTGCAGCTGTTAGATGGAGATTGCAGTAATGTCCCTGAAACACTGAATTAAAAAAAAAAAAAAAAAAAGTTGGTGGGTTTGAATAAATGGGGGTGTTGCTCTTTGCCCTTATGTAGCCCAGTACATATCAAAGTCCCCTTCCTTTAATAGCAGGAAGGAAATAAGATCTGTATCTCTTGGGAACATGCTTCTAAAACCAACTTACACTTGCATTCCTATGTCTCCTTTTAGTCCCTCTGAATAGTAAAAATTCACATTCTCACATTTTAGTCACCCTAGCCTGGATATTAGATCATGAAGGGTGTTGGTTTTTGGTCACAGTCTTACTAACATCGTAGTTTGGGTGTTGGTGTTCCTCTCCCATGTTCAGGTGCCTAATATGGATTCTTATCACCCCAAAACAGTTACTTTGGATCCCAGCCCAGCATGCGTGGGCACTGGCAGCACTTGGATATTTTTAGGGATTTCTACTTCCTTCTTTTCTTCGGGCCACTTTCTTACTACAAGAATTCCTGATCTCTTCCATGCACCAATGAATGCAGCCCTCCTAGGGTGGTGTCTGGGCAGGGGATATCATGTATGTACCTTCCAGCTGCCAGGGCCAGTGCAAACAGTCATAGCACAGCACTGGCCTGCAAGGCACTGAGGGGGAAAAAAGTACTACCCTTTTCACATCCTTGGATCTAGTTTTGGAAGATTACTTAGGCTTGTTGATTTATTGTGTCATTATTAAACTCAGATCTTGACATCTCAAGCACCATTACAATGTGGTTAGAGAGGGAGAGAGTCAAATGGCCTGAACATTTTTCTGGTTGATGAATTCTTCTGGATCTACAGAGTGGCAGAAGGGTAGAACTTTCAAACAGTACAGTACTGGCTTTGTTTTGATCCATTCTTTAAAAGGTGAATAAATAAAATCTGATTCTTATAGAAATCTTTACAATTGCCACTTCAAGTTTCATCTTACTTCCTAGGTGCTCATGGTAGAGAAGGACATCAGCAGAGGTAGTTGCTTAACAAGTCCACATGTGCACAGTAGCTCAAAGCATTTGTTGACAGACCAGCCAGTTGACAATGGGAATACAGAGCAGCAAATTTCCTTTTTCTTTCACTTGCTGGTGATTCTGGCTGGGTTTCTCTGTTCCACTCAGATGTCATTTTCCTCAAAAAATTGTAGTAATCTGGTAACTGCCGCATTCTGAAATTTCAGTTGAAATCTATCAGTATGTCTCTGTTGGGAGTTCAGCACCAGAAATATGATTTTTAGAAGCTTTATTTCCTTTGAAAGCCAGAGGAATGATATGAATATTAGATCTGAGATGCTGTAATCAAAGACTTGGGACTATGGGGAACGGAGCAGAACCTTGAATGCATGTTTGGAGAAGGAAAACCTGCAGTTGACATATTTTGAGCATTTCTTATCAGGAGGCACTAAGAGATTAGGAGCCATTACTTGAATGAGTCCATAGCATCCTCTGTGTCTCATTAACAGATGGTTCTAAAAGGCAACTGTGGAAATGCAAACTCATGCATGTTTGTGCTTGTTCTGCTTGTGCCTCTCCTGGCAGCACTTGCTGGCATAATCTGTCAGAAATTAACCTTTTGCTTGAGGTATTGTTACAGAGGCTGGTATAATTCATCCCATTGCCTGTGACAAATCTCTTTCTAACCCCTCCACATACTTCCCACCAAGAAGGAATTATGTCAGAATGGTAGAGAAATGCTGGGTGTAGCATCTCACCCTTGTGATGAGCAAACTTTCTTCTCCCACTCTTAAGTTTTTCTATGCTTTCATTGCCAGGATTGTCCACACAATCCTCTACCCCAATTACCCATTGATTAGGGCTCCTCTGGTAATCTGCCAGATGCAGGTTTGTTACCAACAGATGGCAGAAAGCATTTGAGGTAATGAGAGAAAGGATAACGATTGCTGATCTGCATAATAATCAGCTTGTGAACAGGTTTCATGTTTTTTTTCTGTTTCCACTGGCTCAAAGATTGCACTGTCAGACAACCAGGCACCTTCTCTTGAGTTAAAGAAATAGTAAGGGAGGAACCAATTTCTCCCATCTACTGTTAAGATTTCTGGGGATACACACAATTTCCACCACACAGATTCAGATTTTAGCCAGTCAGAGACTGCACCCAGAGTATTAGGAATGAACATTCAGTCCTCTTGTGATCAAGACCTCTAACTGACCAGTCTGGTTAGAAATACTTTCCTTTTTCTGAGACAAGTTCCCCTACTTGTACCACAAGGCAAAAAGACCCTCATGTCCCTTGTCAGCATCACCTTTGCATTGTCTAATACCTCGTCTGAACAAAATCACTTCCCACTTCCATCTGTTTTGGAGTTCTTCAAACAAATTCTGCTGCTTTGTACATTGACACAGCTACATGTAAGTCTACATCTAAGCTACTCCAGAGCCCTTGCAGGGAGAAGTCTTCTCTGGAATACTCTAGAGCAGTGTTACTGCAGTTAATTATCTTATAACACCAGTTTCCTATGCTGCACAAGACCTGTAATATAGATTTTCACTGTTTGAAATCTGTAGGGTACTTAGACTCTATTACTAACTGTCCCTATCTGGAATGAGCCATGTAACACTCACTCAAAAATCATTTTGATGCCATTTACTGTGTCTTTCGGCAAAGGATTTGAGTTGAAGAATTTTTCTCAAAAAATAGCCTTACACATGTAGGTGCTAATGTTGGGCTATTCTCCATTTATTTCTTAGATGGATTGGAGGACACAGCAGACAAATTTCCATCAAACCCCTTTACTTTGTGAAATCCCTTCCTTTGTTTAAGATGTAGATGCAGATTTTTGAAATTCGGACTTGATTCCATAGAATAGTAAATGCAGATGTTTTTCTTGATAAACCTTTCTGTTTACCCTAGGTGCTGACAATGCAGCAGCCTCCTGCCAGTTCTCTGCAAGGATGGCATTTTTCACATTCTCAGCTGTATCACTTGTCACTAATAATTTTAGCATCTGAACCTTACAAGGCAATCACTATCTACTCCCGTCCATGTGTTGCAGGTGTATCCTCCCTGGAGAGGGAGGATTTTTGGTTTTGAGTTCATACTCTAAAGGGCAAGGCTTTACTATTAAGTCTTGAGGCCCTGCTATAGACATTGCTGTTGGTTACAGGATTTTCCTGTTCTTAGCCTGGTTTCTAAGGAAACAATGCCTGGGCATCTGAGCTTGTGCACATTTGTTGTATTCTTTTCTTCTGTGTCTGTGTTTTTTCCTCTATGATTTCTGAATTTATTTGCCAAGTGCAATTTTATTTGACACATACATTTAAAGTTACTGTACTTTACTATAAGTTTCCTGAAAACAGATAATGGGGAGTGACTCTAAAGACAACACCTATGGTGTGTGCTCAAAATTTGAGATACTAGAGAATCTGTATGAAAGAAAAATAGGGGAGGCTGTGACCAGAGGAAAAACTTCTTCTGATGCTGGAATTTATTAGACACATGAGAGTTCAAATGCTAATTTATATAACAGCCATCTTCTTTAATTTGACTTGTGCAATTGTCAGTGAAAACTAGTCATAGTAGTCACTGTGAGGGGAAAAAACCCCAAGTTCCTTGTATTTTTCAGGGACTATCTATGACTGTCCTAATTTAGCACCACTGCAACACTACAGGCTATTCTTGTAGATGCCTGCAGGACACTTATTAATATGTTCTATTTATTTTCTGGAAACAGAATGGCTGAACCATGTCCTGTGTTAGAGAGAGAGTGATGTTTATGAAGAAAGATGGAGCCTTTAGCCATTCTGTTGAACAGGTGACCCCTGATTAAGTTGTGTCTTGCCCAGAAGCCCTGCAGGGAGAGAGAAAAGCCTGAGGCAGAGATTTCATGTGCATCTGAGCTGACATTTGATTCTTCTGGCTTGTGGATGACACCAGTGGGCAATAGGATCTGACAAGGTATGTGTAGGGAGGGAAGAGGTGAGAAATGGGAAAAGAGCTTTCATCTCTCAGTAGTGAGCTATTTAATTTACTGTGTCTCAGGCTGCTGAGAGTTTGGATATGTAATGGTAATGTGTATTCCTAAGGCAGGATCTCTCTTGGTGGAAACAATAGTCATGACAAATGGGAGTCAACTGCGAGACTGTGTGTATCCTGACAGCAGCATGCTGGGTGAAAAACAGACTTCTTGGAACTGATCAGAGTGTAAGTAAAAACAAGTGTGTGGGGGGTGGAGGAGAGCTGGTTTTGGGTTTTATGTTTCTCCCAAAGAGCACTGTGTGTTAATGCTTCTTTCTTTACTTCTTTCTTTACCCAGGGATCTGCCTGGTGTTAGCTGGTTGCAGGGTAGTGGGCAGAGTTTGAGGTGCAGAACTGTTGCAGGGTTGGGTGTTCTCTGCCATGGAAACAGAGGCACACTGCAGGACTTGGGTCTGCACAGGCCACTTGGGACACAGTGACAGCACAGGCTGCTGGTAATGGGCAGAGCTTTGTCAGGCACCAGAGATTGGGGAGGTGTCTCTTGTTCTTAAAGGGGACTTCTTTAGCTGGGTTATGGGTATCTGCATGTGGGGAAGGGGGGTTTTCCAGGAGAAGAGATGGAGTCTGGACTATGTCTGTCTCCCTATATCCCATTAATCTTTGCAAAAGACAGCTGCATTTGTTAGCTGGTACAGCAGAGTTACTTGACCACTGGCAGAGGGAAACGCTGCTGAGCTTGCTTCCCTTCAAGGGAGGTTAAGCAGGACTGGTTCTGTCACTGAATTCCCAGTGACCGTGCATAGATTGGGGCTGTCACACTGGCTATGATTCACAGAGGTACCGGAACTTCTACACCAACCTTTTAAGTCAAGGAATGGAGAGAGTGAGGGTTTATTTAGGGGACAAATAGAAGTGAATCTGGAATACAGAAATGAAAGCAGAGGGGCTTTATTGTTTTTAAGAGCATCCCTCTCCATAAGTTTCCTTGAAAGTGTTCTCCAGGCTGCTGTCACTTCAAGCCTATACAAGACCAAAACCACTTCTCGTTAGCAGGTGAAACAGATGCTCAAATAAATGAGGCTATATTGCTTGAGGGAGTTATGCTCAATGAAGTAGTATCCAGGACCTTTCCTGCTGGCAAAAGTGAGGCTAAGCTTAGAAGCCACTGAACTGCTGTTAATAGCTTATCACAGTTATTTTTTGTCTACTGTTATCCTGGCTTTGATCCACATAATAATACTGTGCATCTCCTGTGAAAGATGTCCCACACACTATTTTTTCAGGCAGCAGAGAAGTGCAGTTTCCTGTTCAAAAGCAGTTGATTTGTTATTGATTACAGATACCTAGCTGCTATCTCTGGCCTTTGTCTTTTTCCAAATAAACATAACCAAAAGGAGTAAGAGGGATTGAAGAGTAGGGAACTCACATTTCTATGTGTCTCTGTCTCATCCTTATTTGCATGTGCTTGTCCAGAGTGATGAACATCTGTGTTTGCTGCTGCTGCAATTGTGTCTTGGGACTTTTTGGAAATAAATGGCAAGATTTTTATTATTTATCCAGTACACCTGCTTTCACTTTCTTCCTTCCCTCTTTCTATGGGAAGCCTCATCAATGCCACTTTTAAGACTTCAGAGACAAAGCACTACAAAAGTATTGCCAGTGGCTTCATAGAAAAGAGTGGCTGGCACAAGGCATTTCTAATTCCTTGTAGTGCTTATCTAAGTAGTCTGAGAATGCTGAGCTATTCATTAGCACACGTAACAACAGTACTGTATGCTACTTCGAAGAGGGAATTTAAGCTCCACAACAGTCCTACTGAGATATTTTATTGCCTTTGACTTGAGAACCTTTCTTCCTAGTGAAGATGTCTGGCTTCACAAGTGCAGGTTGCTTTATTTACAGATGGCATGCTTTTAATTCATCTTTATAGGGGCTCATTCATAGCAGTCCTAACTCTGGAGTGAAACTGATTGTGGTTGGTGTGTCTTGTGGTGGGTGATTCTTTGGGAGGACTGGATACTTGTAGAGGCTAATCTTTAATAAGATCTTGGAAGATTTGCAGCCACAGAGTGGTGTAAGTTTTTTGGGTCCTCCAGAAAGCATTTCAGTCTGCTGTATGTCCTGAGTTTTGGTCAGGCCATCGTAAGGCAGGACACTTTATAAGTCTGTCAGTGCTCCAAAGCTCCAGAGAAGTGCTAAGAGCTGCAGAGTGGGGATGATGCAGGTATTGTAAAGGCAACAGATTAAGCTGAGATATCTGAACAGATTAGGATCCTCAGCTGTTCTGTCCCTTCCCAAAATGGTTGCTTTGCAGTGGTGTTACCTGGGGAAGATCTGAGTAGAGGAGAAAAATCAGGGCTCACACTCTTAGAGAACGACTTATTTTCTTGAACCAGCCTGAACAGCCCTGCTAAGTAGGAAAGAGGATCAGGTGGTGAGGAGCATCTTACCTCTTGATAATTAGCAGGAGATAGCAAAAAAACCACAATGTGAACTTGACTTTGATACATGATGGTGATACAGGAGCTGTTATGCCAATTTACCTGATTGCAGCTGATTCTGTGATGAGGGTTCTGCTTCCCACTTGAGGGAGACATGGTAGATGGCTGCAGGAACAGATTGTTTCATAACTATCACAGTTTAATACGCCACCACACATGAGAAGTGTTGCAATTCTAGATTTTGTTCAGCCAGGCTCTATTTTCTGCTTTCACTTACTGGGTTGTCCAAAAGAAATTATTTTTTTTTGGGGAGTCTATTTTTAACTGAGTACTGATTTTTTTCTCTCCCCCTGTTTTTATAGTATATCATGAAGGACTCATGCAGTCAACACCTTTTTCTTAAAATTGATGCAAACCAGAACCAAATAAAATAGTTCATGATAAGTTACCATCTGCTTAATGCTGTTGTTCTTTGAAGGTGTAAAAAACGTAGTACATCTTCCTGGTTGTTATTATTATTATTATTATTATTTCTTCTGAGTCAGAAAAAGCTCTGTTACCATGTCCATGAAGTGGATAGGGAAAAGAAGGCTCCCAAAGAATGTCTGTTAGAGGTTGTCTGTCCTCTGCCTGGATTGCTGCCAGAGCTGGTGATGGAATGAATGCTGCAACAGATTAAAGTTACACTAATCCAGATCATCCAGAAATGCGAGACCTCCAATCATGCATGGAGAGGCCAGAAAATTACACTGTTGTCATTCTCAAAAAGAAAATACTCTTTCCTAATGTTCCACTGGGACTATCATATTGCAATCCAGTGACCTTAAAGTGAGCACTTAGAAAGTCATTGTTCCTGAGGAATACTATGAAGGCTTCCATCTGGGGACAACATACCTATTTAGTATTGCACCTTGATTAATACACACTTAAGTCTTTGAAAATTGTTATTTATAAAAGCAGTACCTGCAGTGGTTCAGGGTGCAGATAGATTGCTTGAGCATTATCAAAAAATTGCCAGCACAAAATCTCAGCAGGGCCTGGACTCACAGAGTACCTCTGAGGCAGGCAATGCTTGTATGGACAGCTTTATTCAATCACAACACATTTTAAACCGTGAAACAAAGTTGGTCTGTACTTGAATGACACCAGCTGAGCTCTCTTTCCCTGCCTAAAATACAAGCTTGTGGTCAGTTTTTCCAGCCTATTTTTTTTTCCCCACTTGCCCTCTTCTTGGGGTGTTTTCTGTATTACATCACCTTGCATAATCTGAGACATCTCATGACTGCCTTTTTTAATCTGTCTAGTAGAATTATTCTCTCTGGCATGCAGAACAGTTTGGGCTTCAATTTGGGCTGATGCTACAGAAGAAATGCAAGTGTAGTGAGTCAAAATAGAATAAGGGGAAGATCCTTCTCTGAGGACTGGGCATGCTGGGACTGAAAAACTTTATGTGTATACAAGAAATAGCACAGAGTGATTCACTTTAAATCAGTCATGTGAGTTTCTTTGGCAGCCTGCTTCTGTTTTTCCTTGTTATAAAAAGTAGCAAATGCACTTCCACCAAAAATCTGTGCAGGAGTGGTTAAATTTTATTAGACTCTTAGGTACAAACAAGAGCAACAACATGTGGAAACTTACAGATTTTTCCCCTGGGAAAAAGGCAGCCCTCATGGAGAGTCAGACTATTCATCTCTCTTGTTAGCTTTCATAAAAATATGAATAATTATAGGAGCAAAAATTGTAGGAAGGCAATGAAAGGATGTGTTCCTGCATGTTTGTTTAGGTGTTGCAGGTCAGGCAAGCTCCTGAGGAAGAAGCCCCCAGGCCTTTCAAATAATCTTGCCATCTGGAGAGCATGAGACCAAGAGATTCTGACACTTAAAAATGAAGTTCTGTTGCTTCTGTTTTGGGCCTGCAGCATTTTTTAGACTTTCTTCTATAGCAGAGAGGGTTAGAAGCTAACTTTGAAAATACAAGTGTTTCGTCATTGTCTTCTTTCAGTCTGGGCTTTAAAACAGCATTTGTAAATAAAGATGTGAGAGTTGTGACATTGTCTATTCCATCTTGCTGTTTCAAGCTTTTCTGTACAGCTGTCACGTAAAGAGATGCAGCTCTAACCTAAAAATGAAGTCATACTGCATAGTCAGAACTTTGTCATGAGGCATGGCTGCACATGCAGCGTGCAGTGATGCCACAGGGGTCTCAAAATCACTCAGGTTTGTCTATTGGGCCCCCATTCTTAGAACTTCAGGTCTGTTTTCTGTGTGACTGATACCCTTTGCCTTTTGCAAGGAGAAAAGTTAATGCCACTCCTTGTCTAAAGAAATGCCATTTTTTCCTCTAATGAGCCCCTGCCAAATGCTGTATCTGAAAAGAATCTTTATTGTGTGCAAATATTCATCTGTAGTTCACAAGCTGATTGATCCCCTGTGGGTCAAAGAGAGAGTGCCAGGAAAGGGAAGAATTAGATTCTGCCTTTTCAAGACTAATCCTGAAACTCAAGTGTTTGCATGCTGGAAAGTGTTTCTGTACATTTCTGAGAATTATGAATATAATCCAATACAGCTGTTGTGCTAGCGTGTCCCTTCCTCTCCTCTGGCACCAGATGTGGGCCCCTGGATTTTGAAGACCTGTATTAGTAATCCTCCATACCTGTTTGTACAAAGTGTTTCTGCTGGCCATGAAACTGAGCAGGACTCAATACTCTAATAGTGTTATTGCATTTTGTGCTACAGAAAGTCTTGTTAGACTTCAGCTAAGTGTAGGGCACTCAGCTTGGCTTCCTCTGAACTGTCACAAAGTAGAAGGAGGTGCTCAGTAAAAAGCACCTCACCTTTGTCTTTCTGGGGGCACTGTAGCCCCTCAGTCTTTATCTGGTGTTGAATTGAGTGTTGTTCTGTGTGCTATAGACTTTGTCCTGAATGAAATTGATTTGCAAAAAGCAATGACAGTGGGGGAAGAGGGAAAGATAAATAATCTGTGTGTGTTATTTTACCAGGTTGTATTTGCTACAGTTCTATAGGAATTTCTTCTTGCTTTTCTTGGAGAGAAGAAAGGGTGGGGAATGGAGGGCTTGAGGGAAGGGAGTGGAAAGGAATATCCACCGTTTTACTTTAGTTTAGTCATGTTTTTTAAGCTAAAAGAGAGATTTGGAAAACCTAACTGCTCTTGCAACCCCCACTATATAGTAATTCAAGCTGCTCACAAAGCTTACAGGCTCCTCTACCTCTCCAGTGCTGTTTTTTAGCCATGAAGAAATCTATAGTTCTGGCCCTGTGGCATTTTTTAGAGGCATGGGGATGTTAATGCCAGAATCTTGGCAACTGTCCAACCAGAGTAATTACATTCTGCCGACCTGAAATTCTTCCTGCTTCTACACAAGGTCACTTTAGGCACCAACAGAGCTAGTTGGTTACAACTCAGTGCCCTGCTTTGCCCTCCTCTCCATCCCTTTGCTCTATCCTTCAGTCACCTTCTCCTCAAAGGCACAGAGGGCTCCGTGCTTACTCTAAGGTACCCAGTGCCCCGTAAAAATTGGGTGAAGGAAATGGGTTTGATCAAATCCCCTGAACTGCTGTCATTAGGTTTTGAAGTATAACCTGATATCCCATTTCCTTTGAATAAGTCAAGGGCTGGTATTTTAACAGACAGTGGCTCTTTTCTTGTTCTCCCTTCGACCCCTTTGGAGCCAGTGTGGCACAGCTAATTCGTGGAGGAAATTACATTTATTACTTCTCCTAGCAAATGTGCCCTCTCTGCAAGGCCCTTTCGTGCAGCGTAGGGCAGATGCAAGTCAGCCAGCCCATTTTCCTAATTTCATTTGGAAGGATCAAGAGACACCATGCTGGTCTTGCAGGCTGGGGGTTCAGTCTAGAAAGAAAAGGCACAGCAGTCTCCCGCATTGATGGAATCTATGGCATCGCCCCAAATGTTGGTTGTCCAACAAGAAAAAATCTCAAGGACAAAGCATATCCTTCCAAAATCAAAACAAACTGCCCCAACAAAACCAAACCTGCCTTTGTGACAGCCCTGACTGGGAGGAAGGGATCTTGAGTTGAGGCAGTAACTCAGCAGTTGTTTCAGTGTAGACCTGCTTGTGCTGACTTTGCCTTCCCATCCTGCAAAGGCAGAGCTGAAAAAGCCCTTGACCAGAAAACTCTGATATTCAAGGCAAATCTTTTCTCATGCCCTGCCTGTACAGTCTCCACTGTGGCTGTGAACAGACCTAAATCTCCAGGCACTAATCCCACAGGTCTTTGTGTATTAATTCTTTACAGTACCCCCATGCTTGCTTTCTTATGCCTGGACTCTCTTTGATGTTCCAGCTTGCTTGCAGGTTTTTAAAATGACACAACCTAGGAAGGATTTGGGGAGAGAATAAAACATGAGAGAGACATACTGGCCAGCTTTGGAGCTGTTTTTGTTGTAAGAAAAAAAATTTAAGTTTTCCTCATCTACACCCTCTTTTTTCTTTTTACTCTTCTTTGCCTCTGATCGTTTATCTTAAGGAGATGGTACTGGAAAGAGACATGGTAATCATGTCTGATAAAATTATACAAAGGTGGTTTGAAGAGATAGCAGGATGGTCCTTCAAGATTTTTGAATTCAGCGGTGCTGTCAAAACAAATATTACAGGGCTTGTTCCCAAATTAGTCATTCTCATTTGAAAGTGGTGAAAAAGTGGACAATCATTCAGAACAAACACCCCCACCAGTTTCACCTCAGTCTGAATTTAACACTTGTTTGGGTTTAAAAAACTTCTGTAAAGAGTTGCATTTATACTTTAATCAAACCTAAGGCAATTATCTATGAGGGTTTAATCTTTTCAGTGGAAGAGGCTAGATTTGAAGCTGTCTCTTGAAAAATGTTAAGATAGAAGTGCTGGGACAAAGTCTGGTTTTCAAATAACTGTGAAATCTCATGAATAGCATGCAGCTAAATAGCATAGCTAAAGATTAAAAAGACTGATCTAATAGGGAAAGCAGATGACCACCTAATAGTAAAGCTGTTTTTAAAAATGTATTAACCCAATTTCTAACCTTGCAGTCAGCTGCCTCAAAATTCTACTGCGTTTGGCTTTGAGCCAAAGCATCACTGTGCTACACAGAATTACAATAACCTATAGACAAATCTAGAAAACAATGAAAAATAGAAATCAACATATTTGAAACTCTGCCTGTGATCTCTTGCTATTGTGTTTTTATCCTCAGTATGGAATACCATTTGCCATAAACCAAGGCAGAGACAAGTGGTGTGTCATCACTCTGTTTCTGGGGTTTTCAGGTGTGCCCAGCTGTGCCCCTGCAGTGCCAGTCAGGGCTGGGGTGTGGGCAGGCTTTGGCACATGGTGCTGCCTTAATCCCTGCAGCATTTGGCCCCTGAAGCTCTTCCCCTGGTGACACCATGCTTCAACAGAGAATTTGCTTGATAAAAAGCACCAGTTTAGGAAGTGGTGGGCAGACTGCAAGACTGACTAGGTAAAGAGAGGGCATGTCTGCTGGCAGGCAAGAAAGCAAGGCAAGGAAAAGGGTGAAGCCTGCAGATGGGAGAATTAGTGCCTGCTGTTTGTGGGGCAAGGGCAGAAGGAGCTCCTGCCAGAAATCTGGTGCTGGCAGAGGGACACATATGCACATGCACACACACGGAAGGAAGCGTGTGTGTATTCATGGGTGCATATGGCTGAGTCCATGTGCTTAGACATGTGGCATGTTTATGCAGATTCCCTATATGTATAAACACACCAGGAAGAGGTCTGCCTTTTCAGAAGTGATTCACAGTTTGGGGGTAAGCTAACACGTTGCTTCCATGCAGCTTGCTTTGTCGAGAAGAGTCGGGCTCCTTCTGCCCTGCCATGGCAGCCTCTGAGGAGCAGGCACAGTGACCTGGCATTGCCTGCTGCGGTGTATCTGTGCCTGGAGCCCGGCACACGGCAGGAGCTGCCTTCCTGGGCCAGGCAATGCCAAAGCTGACACTCTCACCGCATCCACGCTGAATTTTAAGAGCAGCCTCAAGGCTGGGCCTGAGGCCAAATTTGCCGACTGTCCACACGCGGGACTGGGGTGAGGGTGAAGCAGTGAGTGTATTCAAGGAGAGAGCCTTGAATGAGCTCTGTGTATTTACTTGTCGCACAGGCAGGTCCCTGCGTGCCGTGCCTGCCCCATCTGCTCTTGTGGCGATGGCACATGACTGACAGGCACACAAAATCCCCCAGTCTCTGCCTCAGTTGTCACCTGCCATGGCGGCAGCTGGGATTAGAGCTCCACTGCAGCTCAAGGCTGCTCGGGCTTCCATCCCCTCCCTGGTTTGGCCTGCTCAGGTGCACGTTTTTGCAGCTGTGTAATGCCAGGGAATGCTTTTACCCCTTTTGTAGTTCCTTCATCCCTCCAGAGCCAGGTTCCTACTCTCTGCCACTGCTGGGACCTTTGAGGTTCCCAGGTGGAGGGCTGGGTGGGACACAGCTTTGTGTCCAGTACCGTGGTATCAAGCTGTACCTACACGCATACGCAATGCAGTACTCAAATGGCAGGAAGCACTGTGCATCACATAATCACTGCTCAGACATCCTAGGAAGTGTTCTAGTGACCCAGTAGAAAAGTTTCTAGTATTGAACTAAGCATAGAAGCATAACTATGGTAATTTACCCATAAGATGCATGAACTGGAAAATTTGCTTGTCAGCCAAATCTTGTCTGGCATCAGCTTGAGGTACTGCATCAGCAAATTGTGAAATGAGGTCTTTTACCTCTAAAATTCAGTTTACTTTGAAAAAATAGGCACCATACATCTGGCCACAATTATGCTATTAAGAGAGCAACAAAACAGAGATTTGTATTTTTTGTTTTAGTTGTTTAGGCTCAGAAGAGATCACTGTTTTAAGTGCCCTACTTTAAAAAAAAAATTAATCTTTGAAGCTCTTAAATGCCATGTATCAATGTGCATATGGAAATGGCATTGCAGTGTTACACTAGACAGGGATCAGTCTAGAAGCAGTTTACTATACTATGATTTATGGCCCCACTTCAATGCAAGCACTTTAGGTACTTTGATGAACTGGGCCTGAGTTCAGTTTCAAGTCCTCATACTACAGATGTCTCCAAAATTTTCTTATTGATGGATTTGCCATGAGAAAAGGGACTCCTTGGGGCCAAACACATAGCACAAGTTAAGAAACACAGACCTGAGCAACGCAGAGCTTGAAGAACTGCATCAGCAGTTAAGCACCTGTAAGACAGATAAAAATAGGCAGGGATGGCTTAAGAGTATCTGAAATATCCCTTTCCAGCCCTGTGATGCACCCTCATCTTCTTCTCATGCCTAAACGGAAGCTTTGTCACTTGTCAAGAATTCAAAGCATTCTTGTGTGCTGCAGACATATTGAACCACTACCACCAGAGTTTCAAGATGCTTTCAGGATTGCAGCAAAACTGTAGACTGCAAACTCTGCTTGCTTGTCCACGTGGAAAATGCAGCAGCAGCAACTTCCTGAGTCTGAAGGAGTGCAGGGAGGCACAGGCAGTCCTGAGCTGTTTTAACATGTGTGTTGGGTTGTTGCTGGCTTGTGATATTCCATGGCCCAACAACAGACAGATGATTGTGAAATAGTTGTCCCTTCCTGAATGTAGGATTCAGTATTGCCTGCCACATGGAGTGCAGAAGGTGCATTCTCCAGCTTCTCCTCTAATTCATGCATGTTGTAAAGCCTGTCCTCCCCAGCATCTGAGAAGGCAGTGGCCCCATATTAGGGGGAAAAAAGCCCCGGAGCACCAGCCTGCTCCTGTGAGATTAGAAAGGCTCAAGGAATTCTGTCTGTCCATTTTTTGGGTAGAACTGGATTTTTTGCATGAGTCTTGGTTAGAAATTTATGCTGCTGGTTTTGGTTTGTTATAGGTTCAAATATAGTATGCATTTAGCCATATTGTTCTAGGCACAGATTTTCTGGGGGACTCCAAATGAGAGGGTACAAGAGAAAGAATTACAGATATTACTATACATCTCCTTTTACTATGTGAAGTCCCAAGGGTCATTTGAAAATCTTGAATTAAGGTCTTTATGCTTTCTGTGCCAAGCCTCAGTTAAATTTGCCAGCATGACCCTCTGCTCTCTGGATCACTCTAGCATTAAAGATGTTAAACCAGTGTCAAAGTGATTTGCAGCAGTATCTGTGTTATACAGCAGACTCGGAGGGAGTTCTACAAAATTGAAAATTGGAAGTGCTGTAGAAATGGTGAAGAATATTGCAACCCACCAGGCAGTGGGTAGAGTCCAGTTGCTGTTTATGGCACCTGGCAAAACAAGATAGATGCCCTTTGGCCTGTGGGTTGGGCAGGTTCTTGCTTTAAATACATAGGCATTAAAACTCAGTTTGTGGTAAAAAAGGAAAAAATGAAAAAACCCCAGCCAAACAGGAAATATCTTAAGAAACTGTTACAAAACAACTACCAGAAAAACATCTTGCCTGTATTTAAACAGGGAGAAGAGGCCAGACACTATCCTGGCAGAGGAAGATACCAGACATGCAGGAAGCAGTGGGAGGCTTAGCAAACTTAAATTTGGGCAGTAGGCTGGAGACAACACTGGGCTGAGGGAGTGCCTCCAGCCCACCTGGGAAAAGGAGCTTCCAGAGAGCTGTCCTGTAAAGGGCTCCATGGGCTGGATTTCAGGAGGGGACAGAATGGAGTGTTGTTTGTATGGTTTGTTCCTGCCTTTGAGAACACCAGAAGAAAGCCCTCTGAATCTGTCCCCTTCTCACAGATTGCCCTCAAGCCGGGGCTGCAACAAGATATTTTGCCACCCGAGATACATGTAACATATTTCCCATCAGTTCTTCCTCCTCTTTTGCTAGGCTCCTGCCAGCTGCATCCACTTACTGGGATCAGCTAGTATGCCAAGACCAGCTGATGGGTGTGAGCACATATGCTCCCCCCACACTCCTTGCTTAAACTGGCCCCCAGCAGAGGGTGGGATGCAGAGCTGAGAAGTTCCACATCACCAAAAAAATTAGATGCTTCCATCCTGTGTAACTAGTCTTATGTCAGACTGGAGGGATGAAGGGAAATGTGCATGCCAAGCACAGGTAAGTCTGCGAGTCTCTGCATGACGCTCTCCCTGCCAACACAACACATGCACAAAATATTCCCAGATTGCAAATATAGCTGATTAACTGTACTCATTATTTGTTTGGCCTAAGTAGAGTTAGGTGTTTGAACAGGTCGTTTGGCAGAATTCAGGAAGTTGAGTTCAGGTTGTAAACCCAGAAGTTCCTACTCTCCTCTCTCCCACTTAGCTAAAATCCACCTTTTTTCCCTCCTCTCCACTCTAGAAGAAATCACCATGCCTAGAAAAAGCTTTGTTTTTGTTGCTCTGAACAACTTAGTACCTGTCTTCCTCAGAGCTCACCTAACCCATTCCCAGATGTGTATTTGCTGAGAAAAAACACAGGATGCTGGGGATATAGTTTTGATGGCTCCTATTAAAAAGTTTCACTATGTGGGAAAGTACCCAAAACCCATTGAGCCAGAAGGTGAGTGCAAGAAGGATCCTTGTGCCCAAACCCCCTTCTCTGCTGAGCTGCCTTCCTCTGTGGGAAGTATGCACTTTCCCTTTAGCCAGTCTGAGGGATGTCATTTATATCTGCATGGTGCAGTAGTCTTGTGAGGAGACTCAGAGTGCCTCTCCAGCCTGTGGATCTGGACTCCTTTCTGGATGCTGGGTATCAGGGAACTAGATGTGGCTACACCAAGTCCCTTAGCTTCCCTCCGATGAGGTTAAAACTCTTTGCACCTTGTGCTGAGTATACCCTGGTGGCATTTCAGCTGTGTTTTTAGTAGTATAGAGCTAAAAATAAAGTCTAAATATTCCCTTGACCATCTTTTCCTAATGTAAAAAACCTTCAGCTGTTTCTTGGGATTGTCAGCCTCTCCTGCTCTCTCTCCCTATTAAAACCCTTCTCCCCTTTGCAGTGGTTTGTGACGAGAGTTTGAAGGAGCTCTCTCATTTTGGAAGGTATCTTGCTGGATAGGCCCTCTCCTATCCCACAGTGGTCTTAAATCAGGCATCCAAATCCATCAGGTGAATTTGTACATGACAAATGTCATGGAGCCAAGCTCAGACACTGGCCAAGTTTGGAGCAGCCTGAATCTGTCCAGAGCACTGTGGTGCAAGGAGAGCCGAGGTACAGCTCTGTCCACCTTTTCCTTTTATCAGATTCTTGTTCAATGCTCATCTGGTCTATAATGTGCTTGTGCAGCACAGCAGCAGTGCTATGTGCACACCTGATGGGTTTGAGAGTGCAGAGCAGCATTTCAAAGCAGTGAGGGATAATCAGGAACACTTTGGCTAAAGTCATGCAAACTCCCAGAGCACAGACTGGTGCTACTGAATTTCATGTGATCCACTATGTTCAAATCCAGAAAAAAACAGGAGAAAAATATATCTAATGATACTAAGGCCAGAAGGATGTAGCTCAATCCAAGGTGAAACCTGGAGGAAGGAAATACAGTAGTAGTGGAATATCAGAAGGGATTTTAAATTCTTGCAAACAAAGATACCTTTTGTGACTATGGCCCTTCCTTCTGCTATATCAGCACTTTGCTGGTAACAGCTTGGGAATCTGAAATCAGTTTCTAAACCCTTGACCTCTTAGTGTGAAAAAGCAGCAGCAGGCGTAGGTGGATTTGCTGTGGATAAAGCTCTTTTCCACAAACTGTTTATCATTTAATATCAATCTAGCGACAAAGATAGCCATAAATCTATGTGAAGCATTTATATACTGTGTCCATTCTAATACTGAATGGGATGTGTGCCAGGCAAGTGGACTGTGGGGTGGTAGGGCTCTTACTCTAGTTCTGCCAGAAAACTGGGAAAATTGCATTTAGGTAAAAATCAGATTATTCAAGAAGGTACTATTGCATTTGTGCTTATCATTAAGGCTCCTACTTAAATGTAAAACATGTGACTAGCATTTTCAATTTATGTTATCTTTTAAAAATTGATTCAAAAAAGGCAAAGAAAACATGAAACATTTTGATAGATGTGATTTCTCCTGCCTTTATTCCTACTTTCCCCTCTTTGTCTGAGATGTCCTATTTGCAAATACAATTAGGATAGACTTTCTTTTTTAATTTGGAAGGATAGAGGCAGGATTGAGGACTGGAAAGTTCAACACCATCAGGAGATCACTTGTTTTTTCTTTGCAGTGCTGCACTACTGCTTGCTTAAGAGTGCTTACCCTGGTCCGTGCAATGTTCTAAAATGTAAATCTCAAGGCAGGTCTATGGCTCATTTTTCCTTAGGGGCTGCCTACAGAAATTATTGTAGGGATGCAAACCCCAGATGATCAGGTCTGATCCTCTTCTGGAAAATTCCAGTCCCTTGTGTCTTGGAGATCAATAGCTAACTGCACAAGTCCACCTCCAGCCTTCAAAGGCTGTCCCCTCTCTTAGGATACCTGTCTGTCTCTGTTTCTGGTAGTTTTTCTAGCAATATCAGCTACTCCACAGTTCTGAGCCCTGTACCAAGGAGGCCTGGATAACTGGTCTGTTTTATGGCTGTATGCCTGTTCTTGGTGGAAGTTATACGCCAGAGGGCAGGAAATTTGTGGTTCTGGTTAGGCGATGTTGTGCTCGTGGTGTTGTAACGTGAATGTATTGCTGCTCTGAGGCTCTGCTTTCCTGGAGAGAATTAGAGCCTCAGAAGAATGGGAATGAACATTTTTTGAATGTCAACAGTTGACAGCTGACCTGAGCAAGGGCTCCAGGAGCCACCTTCTTCAACAGAAGAACACTTGCCTTCCCCAGTGATCTTTTCTTTTTGGTTTTGTTTGTTTGTTTGTTTCTGGTGTTTTTTTGTTGTTTTATGTTTATTTGTTAGTTTTATTTCTTTTTTTCCCTAGCTTATTTCATTGCATTATAGGGGAAAACTAAGCAAAGTGCATCTCAGTGATCTTCCATGCCGAGGCAGGGTCATTCCAGCCTCTGATGACTTTGGTGCTGGGCAGAGTGATGCCTTGGCAAACATGGATGTCTGCTCTGACCTTGTCTGCTCTTGTCTCTTGACACTTACTAGAGCATTTATCTGCCTCTATGGAGTATAATGAGGCAAAGACTTGCTCTTACATTGCCCTGTCCCTAAATTGTGCCCTAAACTGTGGAGAAGCACAAGTTGGTCATCTGAGAAGATTTCATGGCTTCCTCCTACTGCTGCTTCCCACCTCATGTGACAAAAATCCTTCAGTTCTTCCATGACACTGCAGCAGCATTCACCTGCCAACTTGTCTGTGACCAGTGCTCCATTCTTGTAATGGCATTTCAGCAGCCCACCCTGTCATAACAAATAGGCACCTTTGCCAAATAAGCCGTGAGACCTGTGATCTGCCTAGGGCTATGTATGTCTAGCTTTCCAGGGAGCTGCAGGATTTTGTCTCACTATTTTCTCCAAGCAGCAGCAGACATTTCTTCAATCCTATATTGCCCCAGCTGTTGCTCTTTTTTATCCCAGACTCACCTCTTCCCTCCAGGGCTCCACATGACCCCAAACATCTGGAGCATCTGGCATAGCCATGTTAGCAAGAGAGGACAGTCCTGGGCTCTCCAGGGCGAGTGTGTTCCTGACTTCTTGCTGCTAAGGAAGCGTGGGGCTGGGCTGCTGAATGGCTCGTTGTCTGCTGTCTGCAATGCAAGCAGCATCTCCCCCTCCCCACACCCAGACAGACCCAGATGCCAGGGTCGGCAAGCGAGGGCACCACGAGGGGACCTGCCAGCTCTGCCACTGCAGCTGCTCCCTCTGTTGCTGGCAGCTGGGCTTGAATATTCATGGCAACAAAAGATTAGCACTGTGTATGCTTGGCACTGGAGACAGATAAACTTTCTTGAGGTGCCGGTGGCTCTGTTCTCATCCCATTCAAAGAGCTTGCTCCCTCTCCCCTGCTCCACTTGTCTGCTTCATCGACCAGCTGATTCTCTTGCTGTATAAATGGCCTCTGTTGGGAAAGGGAGGCGAGCAGCTTGATTAAGTATTCAGCAAAGTGGTTCGGAGTCCAGACAAACTAGCGCGGATCTTGCCAACACTTGCACTCAATTGGCACTGAGGAAAGCCAGGGAAAAAGCTCATTTATAAATAGGCAAAATTTTGCAAGGTATCAGAGTGTACATATCAGCTGCTATCCTCTGATCAAGTAATTTAGACTTTTAAGACTATCGTTACCTCTGACTTCCTCTGGGGTTCAGGGGTTTGACTATCTAAAGAACATTCAAGGGGACTTAGACCTTTTAGTTAATTAGAAACTTTTCAGTTTCATCTGGTAGGTTCAAAATACTGTATGCCACTTCTTCCTCCTTTCTCTGAACTGGTCTGGAAATAAAAAAAAGGAAAAAAGAAAATACCAAATTAATGATTGTTATTAAATTATTGACGTTGGTCAGAAGTGGAAGAGGAGAACTTTGTTACTCTCCCCCTTTTGTCACCAGGTTATTGTTTGTGAAAGGAGCCTGAAGTTGTGAAGTTGAGAACATAGGACAGCTGGCAACTTTGAAAACTTTTTCAGATAAAAGGATGACCAACCTGGGCAGACAGAAAATGGGAGCTGGGAATGTGATGTGAGTGCTCATGTGACCATCTAGGAGACGTCCTAACTTACGCTACATTTGAACCACTTTTTGTTCCTTTCTTGGTATATTCCTCTGCAGTTTTCAGTCCTCCATGGGCTGGCAGGGCTGGGCCATGTTTAGCCCAGAGCAGATTAGTTGCTGATGGTGATGATGAAGGGAAACCTGAAAAGGTTATAGACGAACAATGTCTGGAGGCTGAAGAAGAATTGGTTACAGATGACCAAGCAAAACCATTTGTGTGATAGTGGTAGCTCTCCAAAAGCATTCAGAAGTTACAGAATCCCAGAATCTGAGTTGGAAGGGACCCTGAAGGATCAAGTCCAATCCTAAAGTGAGTGGCCCATACAGGGATCCAACACACGTATGCAGAAGTGGTTTGGCTATTGGGCTACCTTGCTCTTTCACCCAGCACATCTTCCTTCTCCCACCCAGTAAGTGGTGGCAGCTGAGGTGCTTTGGTGCTTCAGTGGTTCTGCTGGGACTATGGTGCTGCAGCTCTCCCTTGGCAAGCATGTTGCTCCCATCATATTTTATGCTGAGAGTCAGGGTGTCCAACTCAGGCTGAACTGCCTCCCCCCAGGACTTTGTATTAAATGTCACACTTTAATATAAAGTCACACTGAAATGATTATTCTGACCCCCAGATGAGTTCTTTGTCAGAGTCAACTCTTGGTAAATAGAGCAAACCTATCCCCCCAAATTTAAGAGACAGTATCTTTTCAGTCAGTGGAGTGAGATCAAATTGTCTGAGCTGCTCCAGCGTTCTGCTTTAGGCTGAGGTGAACCATACCTTAGAAGTGCCTGATCTTTTCAGGTGTTAGAAGAGAGTCTAGTCAATGAGATCAAATACAGACATCTGTGCTGTAGTGATACCCCACTCAACCAGGGACAGTAATACCTCAAGGATCACCAGCATCTCCAAAACTGTCTGGGGCCAGAGGGCTGAACCATGTTCATGCTCTGAAGAGCTGTGCATGTAATGGCTCAGCACCAATAATATAGTGTTGTGCTGACAGTGGAGAGAGAGGAATTTTCTACCTCTTCCCCAGGGTACCATATAATGAGGCTTTGGGGACCCAGCAGTAAATGAATGTCACAACAGGCTACCTGATGGTGTCTGCTCAAAGTAGCCAAATAATTATCTCACTTTGGCAAACCACACCGGTGTTCAACTCAGGATAATATTAATAGTTTATTATTTAGTACTGTGTGGGAAACAGAAATAACTTTGAATTTTCAATAATTTGCTAGGAAATTAAATTCTGACGCCAAAAGCAAGGCTGCTGCATTGATAACCATTCTCCAAGGGTGACGGGGGGAAGAAAAGCGCTTAGGGGCATGGCCACCTGCTCCTGCTTCATCTGACACTGCCATAGTCATAGTCTGCCCAGATTTGGTTTGACAGGTCTCTGGTGAGGACAACTGGAACAACCTCATTAGAAAAGAAGAGTAAACTGTTCAAAAATGAAAGGTAAAATTTGTGTCTGCCAGTTTCATGCGGCTATTTGGAAACAGGATCTTTGCAGTACATGAGGTCATGTTGTAAGGTCAGTGCTGTAGAAAAGTCCACAAGTGTTTTTTCTATGAGGCAAAATAGCCAACATTCTCAGGTGGACAGGTCTGTTCAGAGCTGATGTTTTCCTCTCGTGCCCTCATGAATGAATTCCTGGTAATGATGATCACCCCTTGACTTGTTAAGTGGGAGGCCAGACCACACTTCTCAGCTACATATTGCTCTCTTGTTTTGAGAATTCACTTGAGGAGACACCATATGACATTCAGCTGGTTTGTTCCCAAGCACTAGAAGGACTTCTCTCACCTCTTCCATATTCTTTTTTCCTCTCAAGCCTTCAGCTAGATTCTCATGAGTTTCCTTCAGCAGATTATTTCCTTCTCCTTTCACTGAGCTTAACAGAGCTCTCCATTCTCTGTTTGCACACACAAAGCATTTGCCACCCTATGCATTATGTGGAGCCTTCCCTGGTCTCATATTGTCACACAGTGCTGCATTTGTCACTGTGACATTCTGAGTCCTGGAAATAATGCTTATCTTCTCATCCATGCTGTGTGTCATGAGCTGCTCTGACTTCTTTATACCCTTCACAAAGGGAAAGGAAAGTTACCACACACCACGCCAATTTTTATTGAATCCAGATACATGGACAAGCTGGAATTTATGCCTTTTTGCAGTAACACAGAGCAAACTACCACTTCTTCACTTCCAACCCCTCTGGAATTGTTCATCTCTGGAGTCCCTGTATTGGTGTATGCAGATGACACTGCCTCTGCAGATGCCAAAGCCATGAGCATGCCCAAGCTGTTCACTGCAGCAGCTCAGGTGATAAATACTATAAAACCAAAAGAAAAAACATATCAAAGAAAGCAGAGAGACCCACCTACCAAATCCTTAGGCATGTCTCTGGGGAATTTTAAGAACTTTTTAAGGGACTTTTAAATAAGGCAACCTGGCAGTGTTAATTTGTCAGAAATTATAGAGGCAGAGAATTATTTGGAACCTACAAACGAAACAGATCTACTTAAAGACTTTTATGACAAAGTGCCTCACCACAGTCAGCATTGAGAGACTGCTTAGTCCATCGAAATGGCCTGGTTTGTAAAAACACAAACAAACACAAAATCTCCTTGCAGTCTGCACGAAGATCGCAGAGATAAGGCTCTCTGAGTACAACAGGAAGCTCTGAGCTGGCAGCAGACCTTCTCCTATAAGGAATCTTGGAAGAGCTTTAAAGAAGCAGTGTTGGGACACAGGAGGGGAAATGAGTAACAAACAGGAACCCTGCACAAAAACAGCTGCCTTCTGTGGGCTGTGACACTCATTTTTCTCATGCAGCATAGGGAGGCAAGGACACTTCATTCTTAAACTTTTACCTTTGACAAGAGCAGTGTTACGTAGCAAACCATTGAGTTTTGCAGCAGTTCTCTCCATACATGTCCTCTTTCTTTTCCATGAACCAATTATTATCTGTGAATTGATCTTACTGGGAAGGAGATGATTGTTTTCCTACAAGATCTGCATACACACATGTCTGCTTATTATGGGACTATGTTTTCTTTGGGGTAAGCACATAGCTTTCCTGGTGACACTGGCAGGCACAAGTGCTTACATCCCATTAGGACAGAGATCCCAAGGCACATGTATTAAATGTGCAGTCCAGCATTATGATGTAAGTTGTGATGTTGTCTCTATAACTGGAATATGATTGGTTGCAATCAAGAAAATAAACCAGCTTACCTGGCAAGGATAGTAAATTGTATGTGTGAGTAGAGATGGGGAGAAAACCTGGGTACACCATGTACACAGTACTGTATTAGATTACACCATGTAATCAGCTCTTGTTAGCCACAGGTCTGTCATTTAATAATGGAATGCCTTGATTAAAAATGTGAACTCCTGTTGGAATGAGGTGTAGTGAAGGACTAGGGTTGCACACTTGGAGTACTGGTCTGCACTGGTCCTTGTAGACAGTGTTGTTTCAACTGCAAAGCATGTCCCTCTTTGTGAGCCAGGTGCCCAGCACTGGGTAAGCTGCTGTGGCAGCATCTCACTGCCACAACTCAGATTTCAGCTGGAAGACACAAGTCCAAAATGGTCCAAAAAATGAGTCTTTACTAGGAATAAAGGGAAAATATCTTTCAGGCTGTTGCCTTAATTACACAGCTAGTTATTCATGTTCTGAGAAGGGGAGGGAAATATAGCGAACAGTGGGTAAGATACAGAACAAAGAATGGGCAGCTTCATCTGCCTTGTATTCTCCCATGAAGAATTGCTACCAGCATTTCTCATGCCTTTAGCAGAGAGGATAAATGACACCATTCTGCACAGCCACCAATTGCTGATTCAAAGGTTTGACAATCAGACTTATGACTTCCAGCTGCCCTCCCTGTTCCTGTGCCAGAAGTTATCATCCCCACCATGACATGTACCTGCTTCCGCACTGGGAAACATCATGTCAGCTCAACCCACCCACCAACAGCCTCGGGACTTGGAGAGGAGCTATGGCACCGTCTTAAGCATGGGACTGCAGCAGAGAGTGAGGACAGCTAAAGCTTCTCTGGGCTGTAACTCCATGCCATGTACCAGACTAATCACAAAACCTTTGCTTACTTCTGAAGCTGAAGCTTCAGGAGAGGAAAGTCCAGCTGAAGCTAATCTTTGCTGGCTTTCTAAAGGCAACAGTAGTGATTAACCTTGAAAGAATGTCTAAAAATACATAGAAGTACATGCTTACATGGTGCAGTTTAGTGCTGTGCGTACTTCTGGCAGAAAATTGGACAAAACCCACAGGTGTCACTGTCTGTTCCATCCCACATCAGTTTAAGAAGTTTGACATGAAGGCTCTGAGGAATGAAGCTGCAGAGCAGAGGCAGCAGGCCTTGCATAGGAAAACACAGGGATTCAATCTATAGAAACTCCACAATTTTTCCAGGCTAATGCTTTTTAAAAATATTTATCCAGACTACCTGCCTCTTACCAATGAAAGAAAACAACACTTTCACCTTACAGTTTTTCTCATGGCCAGTATAAATCATCATCTTTCCCTGACTGCACTAAGGGACAATATTTTACACCAGCTTGTCACTTGGGTTTCCAGAGTGGCTGGTGTGGGGTCATGAACTGTCATCTTCTTAGCACTGGTGAATATTTTATAGCCACAGGAGCATTTCTGAGTTAACTGAGTGACTAAAGACTGAATGAATGGAAGCAGTTTGGGTCAAATGGATTGTCCATTAGTATCCCAGAGGAGACCCTGTCATTTTTGGACCTCAGAGGAGCAGAATCTGGGCATTTGCATGTACTGCTTGGCAAACTATCAGCACAGCACACTAACTAATTCTTAAGAGCTGCCCTTACATGAACTATTAGGAGGCCAAGTGATTAATAGGTTGATCTGTTGAAACTGTTAGTTTCCTAAAAGCATGACTGAGTGGACTCATTGCTTGCGATACAAGAAGCTGTTATTAACATTCCAATAGCTGGTTTTTGTTAAAGACATCTGGGACCTAGAACTGTGAAAGCCTGTTTGGTTTTGCATTTGTGTCATAAATAAACGAAACACTGCATTTGTATACCCAGCACATGTTTCCTGTAAGGGGTTTGCTTTCAAAGCAGTCAAAGCAAAATACGTTGGCTGGTGGCAAAGGCAGATGATGGGGTACCACTTTGCAGCTTGTGGGCTTTCATCTCCAGTAAGGACAATGACCTGAGGAGATTTTGAGTTTCTTCATGCAATGCTCCTTTTCCATGCTGAGATGGTACTCTGCTTTTATGCAACATGTTGACTCCAGGCACTTGGGAAATTGCTTTTTTGGCAGCCATATTTCTAATCTACTAATACCGAAGAAGAATTTATCTCTCCCTACCCACAATGCCACATATGTGCTTTTTGCTTGCTCCTCCTTCTCCAAGCTGTTGGGGAAAGCAAACCGGAACTGTAATTACCACTAAATTTTGCATCAACAAAAGAACTGATTTTTTGAAACAGTCAGCGGCCTAGGAAAAATTATGAAATAACAAATGGCACAAAGACACAGGATAGCACAGTGGTTAAAGACCTATTTACCTTGGGCAACCTGATTTAGGTAAACTGATGAGTTGCCTAGGCTTAGGTCTAAGAAAGGGCTTGGGTCTGGGAAAGGACTTGAGTCCTCAAGGCTGAATCATGAGTTGCAGAAATCCCACTCAGCTAATGTTGTAGCCATGCCACTGATGTTCTGAGGGCACTGTGCATTCTGATGTATTTATAAAATATGCAGTTGTCATACAAAGAGCATAAACTGTTCAATTATCATGGTTTAAATCCATCCACCCCTCTTTCTACCCAGGAGCACTAACCACTGAACTGCTGTTCTGTGCCTGCTCTCTAGTCCTTAGTGGTTTGGTCCACAGGACCAGCTGGAGGAGGATCTCTCTCTCTCTCTCCTGGACCTGCATGTCTCAGGCAAATGTTCCTCTGAACAGTGACAGAATTTGGAGAGAAAGGGCACACCTAAACTGTTAGGCTGAAGCTGTTTCCTTCATGGAACTAGCCAGGGACTGTGATGAATAGCAGCATCATGCTGTAATTTAGCTCTTCTTTCTTCAGAGGAATTGGGCTTGGAAGGGTTTGATTGCTGAATCCCCCCTCTCCCTGGAATCTGCGATCTTAGCCTGGAATTATATGTGATAAAGCAAGAAGCAACCCAGGAAAAGAAATAAGCCAGCAATAAACCCAGAACCCGGCCTCAGGACTTCACACTGTGATCACAGGAGCTGGGAGATCTTCACAGAGATCTTTGGATAGGACAGCTGCCTCCTGCTTGGGCTGAAGGAGTGAAACCCTCTCATTGTGCCCACAGAGGAATCGTCACAGCCTGGTTCTGCATGGGGGCAAGTAGGAGAGCTTTGAGGGGACTATCTGTGGCTGTGAAAGGACCGGCATCTTACAAGAAATTGTCACCCTCCCATGTTCAGGGAATCTCTTGTTTAGGATAGGAGGTTGGGACCCTACAGGTTCTTTTATACCAGGGCCTCTATCTACACACTTTAAGTATATACAAACTGCACAGAAGAACATTGATCCATCACTTGGGTCAAAAGGGGAAGAGCAGCAGCAGACAGAACAAATTTCTTGCAACACTGGACAGGACATGGATGGAAAGCTGTTCTCTTGGTATGGGAAGATATTTTTACTGAAATAGATGAGACTGCCTTGAATTTTCAGAATTACCAGAAAACTGGTTTCTTCAGCAGATGGGATGTCTCACTTCATATTCACTTTTGTTACATCTGTATTCAGATCCCACTTAGACTTCTTTCTGTGAATCATGTTTGTAAACTGTACAGTTCAGCTATTCAGACATTGGGCAAGGTCCTGCCAGTTTCTGTATGCTGGAAGTCTGGAAGCTATTAAAACAATCAGAAATGTTCAAAAAGAAACTATTTTATAACCTGAAAATCTTACTGATATCTTCCAGGTTCATCTACCATAATTCCTGCTTCCTTGTGGGCAGTTTTAGATCATGTACTAAAATGTTTCAAATGACCAGCACAGACTGGAGGTACCATGTGACATAGCTAAAAGGTGCTGCAGCATGTTTTCATTATTGTTATTGACTTAGGAAATGTCTATGCAGCTCTCTCCAAACACATGTGGCCTGTCTCCTTCTGTGCTTTTAGCTGACTGAAAACTGTAAATGTGACGAACATGACATCAGGGTTTCCAGGGGGGAGGACGGTCTCAATTCAGATTTGTTAATCCTAATCCACAGTCATGAGCCAGATTCTTGCTCTCAACAACATTATGGAGGGAATATAGTCTGTGACTGCTTACGAAGGACCACCTCATGATGCTCTCGTCTGACATCCTCCCCATGGATCAACTATGGCCCATGGGAAGCATGGTGATAAAGCATGCACTCCACAAAGTAAGCAGCCACTGTTTAAATTGCAAGAACCTAATTATTTTCTTACTCACAGCAGATGGAGGAGAAAACACAGCAGTCAAGGACTCAGTGTAAATGGAGCAGGCAGTGCTTTCCTGAGACAGCAGACAGCTTGAAACAATGGCTCTGAGAAGTGCGTCCTGCCTTCATTCATCGCACTAGGAGACTTGCCACCGAGTCCCATGGAAACAATGTGAACAGCCATATTCAGGGTTTCACTGCTGATTATTTTAGCAGACAGGATGGGGACAGGGTAGGAATGAAACCCATATGGGAAGTGGGAATTGCATGGTAGGAAGTAGGGAGACAACACAGAAAAAAATCAGGGAAGGGGGAAAGAAACAAAGACAGGAGGGGGTGAAAGAATAAACCCTCAAGGGCAGACATGGTGGTGATAATAAGGTATTTGCTCTTTATCTCCAAGTGACACTGGACCCAGTGTGGCAGGAACAGACCTAACAGGATGAAGATAACCAGGCCATTTCTTCCTCAGTGAATGTTTCACTTGTCTGCTGTGTCCATATCTTATGGGGAGAATTGTTCTCTGGCTGGAGGACACAAACCACCTTTCAGCATATCCCAGCCCATGAGCTGTGAGAAAGCACCCCTTTCAGCCAGACTCAGATTAGGCACCTAGCATTGGCCAAGGTGAGAGGAACCATCTCCTGGAGGTGTCCTTCCTCCTTCACCCTTCTGCAGGGAGACAGAGCTGTTCTCAGGGGAGGTGAATCCCACCCCAAGGATGGGTAGGAAGGATTGTGTTTGCTGGATTTGCCTGTGCTGCTCAGTGTTGTGTCTGCTAAACTGAATGGTGAGCCACCTTCCTTCCAGGAATCAGATGTTGGAGACAGGTAAAAGGTCTGTGTTCCTTTTTTCCAAGAGGCAGCAAATTACAGCTCTGGAGCCATATGGTACATCTGTACTATTAAATTAAATTAACCTGGGACTTTTTTCAGCACTGAGACCAGGTGGCATTTAACAACTTGAGCTGTGCGCCTTCGAGGAGGGACCTCAAAAAAAAGGAATCCTAGGCTTTTATACCCTCACATTCTCTGTGTGTCAAAGTCTGGCATCATCAGCTCCTGCTGTGTCTCTGAGTGTCCAGTCATTTGCCCTTCACCTGCACAATGAGCTGACAATACCAAATACACTCCTCAACAAGTGGAAACATCTTGCACAATCCAAAGGGATTCAGCAGCATTTCTTCAGAGCCCTTGCTTGTGTCTTGTGAGCTTTGAAAGCAGAAGAGATTGCTCAGCTCTGCAGGGTGAGTGACTCTAGGTGTTCTGTCAAGAGAAAGAAAGGAGAATGTCAGGTTTGTATCAGAAGTGGCTGGGATTGACAGCTGCCTGCTACTACACAATGAGGAAGCAACCTTAGCAGCAAAAGCAGGATGTTTACTACCAGGGATTCACATAAACTATCAGAAAGGGTTGTGATAAGTGGATCTGATACATTTCACAACCCTTGAGGGCCTTTTCCTAATTTGCCATGTGATTTATCAACCTGTTATTGTCCTGTAATGTTTTCCACATATTGATGGCACTGACCTTGAAAAGCCCATGGCCTAATATGTGAATGATATTATTGTGTGTGGAATGACAACAGAATTCTAGGTCAGAGACTGGAGGTGGACACATGAATGTGGAGACTGAATAAGCTGGAGACTATTTCCAAGTGCCAGTTTGTGCAGGCCAAGGTCTCAGAAGGATTCACAAAGCAATATCTGCCTTTGGCACTGCTGTCACTGCAAGCTAAGAGAAGTGACTGACTTGCCTTCTCTTCTGGGCCATGCACGGCTGAGCTGCTGAGGAACTCCAGAACATAATGCAAGCTCTATCTAGTTAAGTCATCCTGGGGTCTTGCAAAACATGGTGCTATTGTCCCTGCTTCACAGAGAGGAAAGTGGGAAGTGTGAGATTGTAGAGTATACCAATGGCAGAAGGAAACAGCAATTCCTCAAGCCTTGCTCTTGCAGTTTCAGGTGGGGTTCTCCAAAGTAGGAGATGTGAGAGAGGTTCTCATCCTACCAGAAGTGAAATCCTGGGACCATTCCCCTCTTTATGGAGTCACTCGTTGGTTTCTTATAGCTATTGCAATAAACAGTGACCCAAGAGGTCACTTCCCCTCCTGCTCACAGTCAACACAACTCAGGATATTTCTTTATACAGGAGAATATGACTTGAAAGTGTTTGATGCGCCAATTGGGCTGCAGCTGCTGGGTGAAATGCAAGCACGGGTCAGGTCAGCAGGCGGTTTTCCATGCATTTCCAACAGGACATCCAGTCTACACATCCTTCAAATTAAGGCTAAATATAGACTGGGTCCATGAAATTCAAAAGCTGCTAGGTAGAGAAGAATGCACCCTGGACATCTCCAACTAAAAAAATCCCCTTCAGGTCTGAGGAGCTTATAGATTATTTATGTTGCCCAAGCATAAGAAATGTTGAAGCTGAGATGCCTAGGTCAGGAAATAAAATAAGACTCAGCTCTGCTCTTTGCTCTAAACAAAATGCAAAGCAAACCCTGCCCCAATCCTGGTTTCAGATAAGTCCTCTTCCACCACAGCTGCACAAACCTACTTTCTCTGTGTCACTCAGAGGGGCTCCCTGACTGCATTTCTGAGCTGTTTTCAACTACAGTAAAGAAGCAGGAAGAAGATCTGTTTTTCTCACTCATCATTTGAAGGTGTGCTGAAAAAGTAAACACTAATGAGAGTCAAGGAGCAGTAAATGAGTGTTAGAGTGTAGTCTGACCTGGGAACAATCCTTACACAGGAAGATGCATTCTCCCTTGCAGAAAACAGAGCAGTAGCTCCAGCAGTGTAGTTTTTGCAGCCCATAAAATGACCAAGGAGGAAGGGACAGATGAAAGTTCCTTTGTGTAGATGTCAGGGTCTGGCCCATTTGGGAGAGCATAAACTGGGGACATAAACCAGGTTGTAACAGTAATTGATCTCTTGACCAGAGACGTGAGAGACGCAGCTGCTTGTTTCTGCTTGGGAAGCAGGTAGTCTGCTGTAACATCTGAGGAGGTCCTTGGAGTTGAGGTGGGAAATGTCTGTGTAGTCTCAGAGTTGGGGTTGGCAGTGGGTATGTGGCTGTTATCACACACTGCAGGGAAAGCCAGGATCCTGCCATAGTCCTGCTGCAATCCGGGAAGGTCTCTGTGAGCTGAACACAGCCTTCCCCCCAACCTGTGGCTCTTGGGGGAGCCTTAGATTTCCTCAGCCACACCAAGGCAGCAGCTCGGGATGGGGCAGCGCCTGCAGCCGATTTAAGGACACTCGGGGCAACAGCCTAGCCGGGCAAGGGGCACCGTGCGGGGCTGATGCTCCCATATCCAGCCCGGGCGTTATTGCTCTGGGCTCCTGCAGGCACAGGGGAGAACTCTGCCCGTGCTTCTCGCGGGGGCTTCTCGTGTTTCCAGCGGCCGCACATTGCCAGGGCCCGGTGGGTCGGGGAGGCCGCGGCCGCTAGGGGGGTACCGAGGGCCGGCCCGGGCCGAGCCGGGGCTCAGGGCTCAGGGCCTCGGGGCTCAGGGCTTGGCCCCCCATTCCCGTGTGCGGGCTCAGGGCTTGGCTCCCCATTCCCGTGTGCGGGTCCAGGTGCGCGGCGCCTCCCGCAGCTGTGCCGTGCCGGGCCGGGCCCCGCCGGGGCCGCGGCTGTGCCGCTCCAGGTGTCCCGGGCCTGCGGAAGGACGGGACCGAGCACGGCGGAGCGGTGCCATCAGCCTCCGTTTCCTCAGGAAACGGCTGGGACCCGTGAGCAGCCCGCAGCCAAAACCTGCTTCGGATTTAAACCTTGCCCTAGGAAACGGAGCCCGGGATTCCCTGGCACCTCCGTGGGGAGCCGGGAACTCACGTAGGCAGCCGCTGGCAGAGAGGCCACGGCTTGGGCTGGGCTCTGTGGCCCCCTGTGCTCTCTGCATAAGCTCAGTTTGCCTGGAAGTCACCAGCATCTGGAGGGGAAATGGCCCTGTTTGTTCCCTCCTGAACTCTCGAGGCACTGACTGACGTTTGGAGAGCACAGAAAAGAATCCTCCCAAAATGAAAATTCAAGGGACATCATTAGAAGCCAGTGTAGTCAGGGCTTTCTTGCAAAACGTTAAGCGCTGAAATGCTTGTCTGCCAGAGAGATCAAAGCTGATAAATCAGGAAGTTTTTAGTTTGGCAAAGGCAACTTTGCTGAAGCCACGTACAGCATGATACTGCAGATCTGCTCTGTAGACAGCACTCGTCCCATACAGCATCCAGATGTACACACTTTGTGGGGATTGGCTTAGGGCAGGTGAACCTGAACCCAGACAGAACTTCCAAGCATACCTTTCCCCAAGGTTTACTGCCAGGACACGATCCCTGAGCTTCTTTTACATCAATCCCATCTCTGTCAGGAGGAAACAAGCTTCTAGAAATCAATCTGAAGTAGCGATTCCCAAAGAGAAGTGTCTATTTTTACAGTGGTGATGTGGAGATGGTGATCCTGCTTTTTCTGGCAACTCTAGAGAAATTCCTCTCACCAGCATTGTGCACCTGCGTGTGACAATAATAGCTGGTGACTCAGGATGATGGGGTAGGCGACACTTCCATGTCTCTCACAGTTGAGTCACTGGCAGAGATGGGATGGGCCCAGCTGGGAAAGCAGTGTGCAGGATGTGTCTCAAGTGTGCAGCCAAAGCAGACAGGTCCTTTTCATAAGCCTGCCTGTGGGACCGTAGGTAAATAAGGATAGTTGATGTAAGCCAGAGTATGTGCATGGCCTCAAAAGGGCCGTGTTTCCTCTCTCTGTCTCTAATACCCAACCCTGGCTGTGAGGAAGTGCAGCAGCATCTTCTGGCTCCTGGGGGAGAAGGAGGAGCAGGGAGTGTCAGCCAAGGCATAAAGCACAGCTGCAAGGCACCATATCGCCCTGTCCTCCTCCAGCTCTGCGCTTCGCCCCGTGGAGGGCAGAGGCACAGCACCTGCTGCACCGGGCAGTGAATGGATACACTCAGGAAATCGTGTTTACCAACACCTTGATCAGCCCACAGATCTCCCCCTGCTCCAGGAATAGTAGCAGTGAGAGAATGGCATTGGAGTGTTTGCAATTCGTACTTAACTGATACTCCTTTTTCAGGAAAAGTCCTAGAGTAAGTTTTTATTTGTTCACTGCTTTCACACTCTTCCCTGTTCAGGCTTTATTTTGGGCCAGCATTAAGGGTGTATGCTTTTCCTAATAATTGTTATTTTGCATTTGGAATTCTTTTATTATTTTTAACTTCAAAATTTTAGCATTTCTAATGTGTTATGAGGGTATTTTCAGCAGATCTTTCATACATTTTCTCTTTGGTCCTTTATTGTATAACTTCACTCTAACTTTGCTTTTTCATCTAGAAATTATACAGTGGAAAAAATGCACTTCAGCATAATGTTATGCAAGTGTAACAATTAATTCAAACATTTCTTCCACGAAGGAAAACAGAAATTCTTCGAAGCATGCAGAAACTGAAGGCTTAAGTCTGCTTTTACTTATTCTAACATCAGTCAGGAATGACACCAACAAGTTTCATCTGGGTGGAGTTAGCAGTGGAGAACTAGTCCTGGATTTTCACATGTGTAGATGAGCACTTTTCAAAGTATTGATCCTTCAGAGTATGTCCTCAGATAGCCTTGGCTCTAGAACAGCACTTATAAAGTCAGCAGTGGGGGCAATAAAGATCTGGGAGAGGGAGGGCTATGGGATGAACCACCCAGGTACTAAAGCCCCATGGCAATTCGAGCATCTCAGAGTAGTTGCACACTGGAGCAACCCCAGCAGCACCACCGATGCAGACCTGCCAGCAATGGTGCTGGGCTGGCTTGGCCAGTGGTAGCAGGCAAGCTGGAGCAACGTGGAAATCAGCATGAGCTAAGCTCCCACGGGCTTTTCCAGCTTTTTCAGCCCATGCCAAGCTCCATGCTGTTGCAGTTTGCTTGTTCTGGATACCACACTCCTCCAAGTAACCCAAGCAGAGCTGTTGCCCTCATGGCTGCAGCCTCGTTGCAGCTTTACCTGTACGGAGCCCCATGCAAGCCACAACAGCCCCCAGCCCATGCGGTGTCACACTGACGTGAGACTGGCAGAGTTTCAGTTAGGTAAAGCTACTCTGACTCTTAGCTTAGTTCTTGCACTGGAGGACTTGGGGTTCAAATTTTGGGACTGCTGTCTTGCTCATTCATCCTCTTGGAAAAGGTGTCAGTCATTAAGGTCCAGCAATAGGAAGAGATGGAACACCTGAGCTGAGGGCAGCATGAGCTGAGCCAACACAGAGCCCTTCTCTACCTCACTTTGCAGGGAGTAAAAACCTCCATTTTTAGATGGAGGAAATGATGGGGAACCTCTTAAGGTTGGAGTTTTTTTATTATTATTCTTTTAAACAACTGGTTTCCATTCTGGTTTAATTTGCATTTTAGGCAGCATTTTAGGATTGACTTTTTTTTTTTTTTAATCTGACACAAATGTCAGATTCCAAGTGCCTCTGAGGTTAACAACATGAGGCAGCTCTTATTTTATATGAATGGTTTGGGCTGAACTGAAATGTAAACTTTGGACAGGACAGTTTATTTCCCAGATGTTTCTCTCCGTGTTTTTTCAGATTGTCCTACTTCCCAAAAGTAACTAGGGGATGGTCTCAGTGTGGCAATGTGACCAGAAATTTTGATGTAATCCCTTGTATATGTAAAAGGCAGGAGGTGCCCTTCTAGCATTCTTTATCAATTAAAATCCAGACTCTGTGCAATATCTATCCTAATTGCTCATAACTAGCATAGCACAAGCAAGGATCAACTCTTTGCTTATAGGATCAAGGTGTTTATATTAACTTCGTGGCTGTGGCAGGAGAGGCTGGCTGCCCACCCTACAACATCTCCTATCTCTATTCTGCCAAATAGCTGCCTATACCTCTTGGTAATCCAAGAATAAAAGCCCTTTTTCTGTTTCTCACAGAATTCTCCTTGAAGTTAAAAGTGACATATATTGGGTTGTTTTCTTGGCAGGGCTGAGCTCCAGCAATGTGAGATCCCAACTGACAGTTTGAGGTAAGCTTTGAAATGTATTTTCTAAAGAAAATTTGTTTCTTTTCCCAGGCCCAGGCCCCAGCTGTGGACAGTTTTGCAGATGCTTGTGCCCAGGGCCAGCTAAGCCCCTCATGCTCTTCCCAGGAGCAAATTCCAGCCTAGGTCTCTTCAAGTGGAGAGGGATTCATCAGCTATTCCACAATTATGAGCAGAAGAGAAGATGGATTTGGGGACAGAAGTTACCCTAGACATTTTGAACAAACAGCAGGTAAACTTGATGCCTTTCCTTTGCCAAGCTGCAGTTTGTCCAGGAAGGATTGAGCAGGGGTGTAGGCAGGATAAGAAAGGTTCAGGTGACATAAGCAGAATAAAGGTCACAAATCCAGAGCAAAGGTTGGGATAGGAGTGCATCTTTGAAACCCCAGCATAATATCAGCTGATTTCATGATGATGAGCACAAAGGTCACCAGGAAATGTGCCAGCTTTTGGAGGACACCACAGTTCCTGCCCTTTCACATAGGCAGTCATACCTGGTAAAATACGTGGGTATAAAGGCAGCAGAGGTACAACCTCCACTGGCTGAACCTCCTTACAGGAAATGTGTTTTTCCTTCAAATGCTTAGGCCATTTTTTCCTTCCTTTTTTACAGGAATCGTGTTAAAGTGCAGTTGTCCTCTGCAAAGGAGGACAAATAACCAAGTGAAGCTTGGGTTCTCTTTTTTTCCCCCCTGGACATTGTCAACAGACTCAGGCATGACATGAACTTTGAACAGATGGCGTCTAACATGAGAATGGGCCAGCCCTTGATTCCCTCAAGCCAGCTTGTTCAATTCCTCTAGGTGTGGTATGGTAAGGAGTTGGACTTCGTTTGCATCCCGGCTCTGCTGCTGAGCCCAGTAATGTTGCTTGGCAAACTCAGGGCGAGCACCCTTCAAATCATCAGCTGCTTGGACTGGGGAGACAGTTATTCAAAACTGGGGAGTAGGAAGAGAAGATGAAAGGGGATGTTTGTATTGCTGTCCCCAAGCCAGAACACAGGTGCCAAATTTAGGTGCACTGTCTCCTTCGTCTGTGCCTGGCTTGGCAGAGGGGCGTGTACATCCAGCGTGGGACCCAGGGGCGCTCCCGTGCAGATGGGCATGTTTGTGTTTGTCACCTCCGTGTCAGGATGAGCCGGAGGCACGCTCCGCTCCCCTCCCCCTCCGCGTGTATCCTGTTTTCCCCGTGAAGGAAATCTGGGCGAGCAGGGCGGAAGAGCGCTGGGGGGTCCCGGCAGGCGCGGCAGGACTCGGGCAGCAGAGGCAGGGTTTGCTGCTGCACACCTGCCCCACAAGGCAGGTGCGGTCCAGGGGGCTGTCTGCTGCCCGTGGCCCTGCCACCTCGGAGCAGGAGCCCCCAGCCAGGGAAAACGCACCCTTTAGACAGCTTCATCCCCAGGGAAGCAGTGTTTGGGGAGCCTGGGGACACCAGTGAGGACTGTGGGAAGGGACACAGGCAGGGAAAGATCCAAAGAGCAGGCACTGCCCCAGCCAGGTGAACTTTCCTCGACCCAGTACCTTGCCTTCCAACCAGCACTTCTTAGCACTGTGTGGCCATAAAGTGATAAATGCTGGTGCAGTGAGGTCACAGCTCCCTGAATGGCAACAAGAATTTGCAGAAATGAACATTGTTGTGATGAGGCAAGAGATAACTGATTAATTGTCTGAGTGCTACTCAGACCTGGGATGAGGCACCAGAACATGTCGGCTGGGAAATGACAGCAAACATTGACTTCCAACATAGAACAGTGCAAGGTGGACCCACCCAAGAGGGAAAGGAAAACAGCACAGGTGAGCCTATGAGAAGGTATTTCAGACACCATGCTGCATAGGCACCAAAGGCCTTGGAATGATACAAAGCAGAGGAAGTCTTTAAAAGGGGTAGAGGGACATGATGAAACCAGGGAGGAAAGGTGAAATGGTGGGCTGGGACCTTTCATAAACTTATTACTGAAGAAGTCTGTCTGTCAACCCCTGAAGTCTGGCAGGGTCTTGGGCTGCTGTTGGGAGTCATGGCAGATGAAGGGATGCAGTCCTTTCACTATTAATCACTTGATGTGTGTGAGAGGAGAGGCCACCTGAGGGGAGAGTGGGTTAATACATCCAGCCTGATTAAGATCTCAACGAGGTCCTTTCAGAAGTTACAGGAAAACTCATAGTGAGGGATATTAATAGAAACATACAGCTCACCATCTTTTGAGATTTGATTTTATTTTTAATTCATCCGTTCATGCACATAGCTCAAATCCTCAGCTGCTGTGAACGTGTGAGCCATGAGCCACAACCAAATCACAAGAGGCGGATACACTGTGTATAAGTTGGCTAAATAAGTTCATGGCAGCGAGACACTGGTTCTGGAAATCATCACTGATAGATTCAACTGTAAGCCAGAGATAAAGCCCTTCATTCCAGAAGGATGGCATCTTGAGCACATACTGGGGTTGCTTGTGGTTGTGTTTGATTTCCAGAGGTGGTACAACCAACATATTCATTTTTTTTGGTGCTTCAGCTTGATGGAATATCTGTAATAGCTGTACTCCCTGCCCCCAGCGGCTCTGCCTGTGTCCACACAGATAGAGGTCCGGGATGCTGTACACAGATGAGTGTTTGCAGGAAGAGAGCTCTTCCACACAGGAAGGATATTTTTATAAACGGGAAGTGTATTCTCCTACCAGATTTACTTCAGTGTCCAGTCCTGGTTTAGGTGGAACTGCCTCATCAAGGAGAAGAAAACAAGAAGTTCATTCACAGGATGGCAGAACAAGTTAGCACATGATAGAAAAACACACATCAACCTGATTCTATTCTCAATACTCAATGATTTCAGAGGGGGAATTATTCCATCAAATTTAACAAATTGACTTGAGCTACATTTGGCAATAAAAAAATCAGAAGAGACTGACTGACTTCATCACGGTTTCCAAACTTTCAAAGATGATCAGGGCTGAATCTGGATTATACTTTGTCACTCTGTCCCCATCTTTCAGCCTATCTGTAGCCAGCCTGATCTATATGATATGTAAGAATGTGCAGGCATGGAACATGTTTGTTGTCTGCATTTACAGAGGAATGATATATACACAGCTTTACTGCCTGGCAATGTCAGAAGTGCACCCTCAATATCTTTTCTAAATAGAGATCCCTGAGAAAGTTTGGTCATGTCTCTGCTGGAACATGCCTTTCCAGTAAAATGGCAAGTGAAATCCAGATGTGAGTGGAATGTGAAACAGCTCTAACCTGTGCCATGATGGTGGTATCTTCTTCGAGCCATTTCTCAGGGCTGCTGGTGTTCTCTTCCTTACTCACTCTTCCTAGCCACTTCCAGCCCTACAAGAGGAACACGTGGTTTCCAGGCCTTGAACCATGTCATAAAGGATGTCTAGTTTGCTCTTCCAAAGCAGTTGGAAATTTCAGCCTGTTTTGTCAGACTATTTTATCTGTTTATGTCTAGACCAGTTTATGACTAGAAAACTTTGGTGGGAAGCACGACATTTCTTACATAGTTCTTCTGATTTATCGGAATTTGAAGCCATTTTCCAGAGACTTAGTGTCATTAGAAATCAAAGCATGTCTGCTACATTCAGGCTGAAAAAGCAATTTATTTTCTTCAGTTTAGGTCTCCTAATTAAATCCTGTCTCATTTGTCAGTGTGCTTCCAAGCCATAGGAAGGCCCAAAAGCTTGTGGAAGAACAGCCTGATGCCACAGTCTGCCACAAACAAGCTGGTCTTTCCTCAAACTAGATCTCACAGAAAATACAAATCTGTTCCCTTCAAAACTTGGACTTTCCCCTTTTCACCCCTGCCTGGGGCAGAAACTAGTGGTACCTACCATCTGTTTCCTCTTTCCCTTTCCTATTGCTTGTCATGCCCAATCTATCCCTCATCATACCAGGACCAATCTGGCTGGAGCTTGTTATCCCAATATTACACTGGGAACCGGCAAGAAATAAATGGAGGTGCATATGCATACCAGGATATACTTCAGGTACCAGCTGTTTCAGCAAAGAAAGAGATTAGGTTTAAAAGGTACAATGCCTTGTCCTTGTAGGCAGTGTGCATAATGCATAGCTCAGACTCTGTCAGCCATTACCAGGAGGTGTTACCAGGCATTTGCAGCTCTGCTTCTGCCCTAAAATGCTCTTCTTCTAGGGGGTGCTTTCCACATCCAAGACTTTTTTCTCTGCAGAACACAGTGCACTGTGGATCTGGACACTGGAATCTTATTTGTACAAGTTGGTGGTCACTGATAATTCAACCTCCTCTTCTTTAGCTGGCATTTGTCCTTAAATAAACAGTGTGCTTCCTCTTTCTCTCAATTAAATTGTGCAAATCAAGAGCAATTCCGGTTCAGTGCTGGCTTAAAACAGAAACCAAAGGCCAGGAATAATTTTTATTTGTAAGAAGAAGTTCATGGAGGAGCAAGATGCCAGATCAGCAACCCAAGAGACTGCGGGATTTACTAAAAAATGGCCTAATTCCCAGCAAAGTCCCTGTGCCTTGTGTTTCCTATTGCATGGCCCTGCACCTCCCAAAGGCTCCCTGCCAATAGGAAACACTAATCTCCTGCACGTAGGTAGGATTTCAGGCACAAGTGGTGCTGCAAAGCTTTCCAGAACAGGTGCACAGGGAGCTTAGTTCACGGCCTCAACTAGGGGAGAGGTTGGTCCACCCAAGCCCACCAGTTACCCAGCCTCTCCACCACCATTATGGCTATGGCCACCCCTCTGGAAAAGACTGGACAAAGTCATCGAGTCCCTTCCTCAGCTCTCCCCAAAAAGGGAAATGAAAAGAGAAAATAACAACAACAAAGGATGTAGCTGATGCTCTGCGCTTATTATTAGCCGAGGAAGGGCTGGGATTAATCACCCCTACAGAAGCAGCTGTAAAGGATGGAAGTAGTTGATCAAAGTGGACTTTGTTATTCCTGATGCATCATTCTGCTGAGCAATGAGAACTGGTGTGAGGCAGCAGAGCTTCAAAAAGACTTTAATGACTCCAAGGCTCAAACCAAGGACACCGCTGGAACTAATCGAGAAGGAAATCCAGGGCAAGGTGGAAATGGTGGAAATGAGTGCTTTGGTCCAAGGAATTTTTCCACATCTTTTATTTCCTAATTCCATACCTTTGAGGTAATAAAATTTGTAATGGTGGAAAAAAAAATAGTGGGACAATGGGAAATGTTCCTCTGTGGGATGGGGCTACGTGTGGCTTGGCTATACCTGATTGCTGCACTGCTGTGTGAGGGGAACAGAGGGCACAAAGATCCACATAATTTCACACTCCTGAGCTATGACAAACCTCTGCTTCTTCTGCCTCCTCCCATCCCAGAATAACCCCTCTTATTGCTGGGCAGCCACTGAGTCCCTCTGACCACCTGAGCAGGCATCTCTTTCCCTCCTCACTGGACAAACAGATGGACAGCAAGCACCTTCTCCATCCTTGGAGTGTGTAGCCTTGGCATGGTCCTTCATTAGCTGTCGGAGCAACAAGCCACCCTGTGATGCTGCTGTGGAATGTAGTAGAAAGCCCTGACTGAGTCTAAAGAACCTCCACATTCCCCATAGGACTGAGCTTTGGGGAGCCTGCCTTGTCCACTCAAATTACACTGACTTGGTAAAGCTCTACCAAATATAAGCATTGCCCTATATCTGCAAGGCAGCTCTCGCCATAAATTGAAAAAGAAGTATATGCTCTAAGGAGTTTCTTTGTTTTTGACACATCCACCATGTCCTTCTCTCCTCTCTTTCCTTCCTTCCTTGTTTCTGTTTATAGAGCAAATGGATCCAAAAGACCATTTCCTACTGAGTAGTGCTGCCTTGTCTGAGGCAGTCAAGGATATGCTGCTCAGAAGTAACCTTTTCTCCTGCTCCTCTTTTGAAAAAAAAATCCATGAGCATGTTCATATCCATATGGACAGAGTCTATCAGAGCTCATTAGCATCCTCACTGGGTGAATGACTTGGTGTTTTCAGTAGGTCTTGACTGCCATGGAGACAGGAAGGCATCTCTGGGGAGTTTGGATGCAAGGCTTCATCTATAGGCACAAATTGCTCTAAAAGCACTGAGCCAAGTCAGCAGCCCTGCAGAGCTCCACACCTACTCATACATTGTGTGGTCCCTCTGCCTTCAAACGGCACATCATTCCCTTAGGGAGGGAAGAGTAAAAAGTGTAGGCAGAATGATGGGTGTTGTGGGTCCTAAATTAGTAATATGGTAGGGGGTGTCATGTCAAAGACCACAGCACAAGGCTATGTGCTAGGCAGGCACCTCTCCTGCCAGGATATTTGGGTGTAATACTGGGTATGCTGGATAGCATTGGAGTTGTTACTGCCTTCATGAGAAGTAGCAGAGTTTGCAAGCATCAGATTGATGCTGAACTCTCTCCTGTTGGCTTTCCACCAGCCTGGTTAGACCTGAGCAGAAAGCTCAGATCTTCCAAGGGATGGTAGGGACACTTGGAACAACAGCCAAGAAGATGGATGAAAGCTGAAGGCCTAAGGATGCAGTAGACTTCAGTCCTCTTTCAAGTCTACTGCTCAGCTCACTGTATGAGCTTAGTTGTGGCCCTCTTCTGCTCAGCTGTGTGGAGGACAGCAGTACCTTCTCCTGCCTGATTTATTGCCTCCTCTCATTGCTATTACCAGAAAACGCCAGAGAAACACAAGCATCAGGGAATATATGCTGTTACTTTCTCTCTTTTTTCCAGTAAAGACCTATGGCTCTGTTTCTTGTCACTTTTGGCAGGAAGAATCCAATGTGCATTTTGTGGTTAAAAGTCAAAACTGAAAGCATATCCGTCCCTTCCCCATCTCCAAATCCAGCAGCTGTTGAGTCAGCTGCTTTGCTTTCTCAGCTTAAACGTGCAGCAGCATATTCTGGTGAATGACAAAACAAATAAGCCTCTGGAGTAGAATGATGGGATGAGAAATGGAGAAGAGCCTCAAGAGGGAATATGACACCCCACATGATGGCATCTTGATTGTCACAACATGCTCAATGCCTCATGGACTTGGGGACCCTGTGAGGTTTCCTAAGCCACTTTATGCTGGGTGTGTTACCTGCAGGGCAGGAGCTGCTAGGCAGAAGAAGAGTATGTGCATTTTTGATGGAGAAGAAATACTGCAGGGAAATACTCTGCTGTACTTGATGAAGATGGGACTCCACGATCTACCTCCTTCAAAGAAGTTGTGCTTGCTTTCTGCTCTCATGTCTTGCTTATAAAACAGAGTCCTCCTGTAGCAGCCATGCACTGTGACTCAGTGTGTACAGAGTACTGCTTCCTCCCTTCCAGTCTGCTTTTGCACTCCTCTACAATGGGTAAGGTGGCCTGGCCTGAGCGCAGCTGTCTCTGTCCCTGGGGACGTGACATTAGCTGGGGTAGGGAACTGCTATGGCCACATCCCCTTCCTCTTGCTGTGGAAATATTCCCTGGGGAAGCACCTCATTGGTGTTTTAAGAGCATCAGGACAGGCTGAGCTTCTGCTCTTCCCCTGTGTTCTGCAAAGGATTGAGGAAAACAGGAGTCTCCAGCCCCAGTGAGCAAAGAAACTTGATATCTGCTGCTCCCCTACTCCTTCTAGGGAGAGTTGGGGATGGGTTGGAGAAAGCAGAGCCCCACAGCCTCAGCAAGTGCAGCTGACTGGGTGGAATGTGGCATGCTGAGAGGGAATTGCCTTTGTTATTTCAACACAAATAAATTCAGAAATTCAGTTTTTGGTGATGTCTTGAAGTCTGCCAGCACTCCAGCTCTGACAAAACAAACACAGAAACCTGGCCTAAGAAAAAAACCCAAAGTTCTCTCCAGCAGCAGCCCCAGGCTTTCACCCAGCTTCACACCAGTACTCTCCTTCAGCCCCTGGTATCCAGGTATCTGCTCTGTTTAGACAAGCAACTTGGCTAAGTTGTTCCACCAGCTAACATCATCACACAGGGAACACTGTAGTCCCACCTCTGCCCTCAACAGGCAGCCCATCAGAGACAGGCAAAAGTGAAGGCAATGCACATGGGCATTACGTTAGACTGGCATTTGTTTCCAAGCAAACACCTGGACATTTAAAACACTGATCCTGGTTGGAAGCTACATCAAGGAAGGCAGGAGCACTTGTGTCTCCCTGAGCAGGGGCTTGTGGGGCATCCTGGGCAGCAGTTTTCATACATGCCTAAGAACGCTGTGTCTGGCATCCATCTGCCTGGATTCCTACACATTTGGAAGATATGTAGAGCTGATAGGGCTGATTTCTTCCCAAAATAACTATGAGCAGTGGAGCTGCATGAAAAAAAAGATGTTTGCATTTTGAAAACATCTTCCTGGGAGGTCTTTTTATTTTTTTTATTATTCTTATTTTTGCTTTTTGTTTTTATCTTCACGATGGTGAGGACACAGCATGAACCACATGAAAAAGACAGCGGATCTGAGACAGAAATTGATGGGAAGGAGGAGTATGGGCAGTCAAGTGGATTTTATAGACTGGGAGAGAAAAGCAAATGGGACCAAGAAGGTTAATGCCAGTTACAAATTAAGGCAAGTCCACATGGATCAGCTTTGCTATGTGTTCTAGGCTGAGAGTAATGGGAAATATTCATTTGGGGTCAGTTTGGCAAAGGCCAGGGCATGTGCAAGTCCCTCAGTACAAAAGAGACTACAGTTCCTTCCCATCCCTTGACCAGTGCTACTCCCAAGCTACAATCTTTAAAACTGTTGCTTTTTCACAGTCTGCTGGCTGCCCACCCAGCAAGCAGCTTCCCCAGTACAAAGGGACCTTTCCCGGCAGAGTTCCTGGTCTCACAAAGTGGCGCAAACACCCAGGATGCAGAAAGCAAAACTCCGCTGGTTTCATCTGGCCTGATGAAAGCTCCCTGCTGCTGCTTGGGAAGTCCCAGTGAGCGCACAGCTCAGTGAGCGGGTCCTGCAGCAGCGCGGGGCAGCAGTGCGGTGAGCCTGGGTGTCCGTGCTTTGTTGACCTTTGTCAAGAGGCAGAGTGAGGAGTGGGCACATGCATGGTCACAGAGAAGAAATAAGGGCTTTGGAAGCAGCATGCCTGCAGGAGCTGGTGTTTCTGTCCCTCTCCACAGGGAGGGATACCTAAGGTTTGGCGCTCAGAGGGAGCACAGCTTCTTTTAGCGTAGCTGCAGATCAAGCAAGCAGGGCTGGCATACCGCTGCTGCCTTTTGTACCTTATTGCTGTTTTGGATTGCTGTGACAAAAGCAAGAGGGCTGGAGGTGGTCCCTTGGTGCTAGCAGTCATATGAACACCCAGAGTGAGCTGTGGCACTTCGTGTTCTCTCCTCTGGGCTAGCAGAAGTCTTGTGCCTTCACTGAGGCCACCAACACAGCCCACCTCTTCCTAACTCGACCTTCGCTGTGGCCTGCCCTGAGCAACCCTGTGGGGCTGCTGCAATGACCCTACAGCCTTTCCAGCCATACTTAGTGAGGTTAATATTCGTCTCCCACGGGGCAATTGCTGAGTGACTCCCACATGACATGTGATGAAAGCCCAGGTCAGGGCAGCTCTGACCTGGCCACCCAGAGCTCAACCAGCAGAAAAAGACCAAGCCTCCCATGACTGTGCTGCTGACAGACTCTGAGCCTCCAGCACTGGGCACTGAGGAGCTGCTGCACTGTATGGCCACCTCCAAGAACTGAAGGCTGTGTCTATGCTGTTCCTTGAGTGGTCTCTTCTCTGCCCAAAGAGAACAAGACCAATGCTGCGCTCCCCTAAATATCGTCAGAGCAAAGGGGACTAGAGCTGATTGTCCCCAGCATGAGGATTGCCCAGCTCAGGGACCAAAGGCACACAGCACTACCAGCCATCAGGCTGCTGCTGAAAGAGGCATCTCAAACCTGCTTGGGCACAACACACCATGTTCAGAGTAAAACTGCTTGGCTGACTGCTCAGCTGGCTACTCGAGCAGGAGGCAAAGAGGAAGCCTGCTGCTGTAGCAGACATGGTATATCTATGGCAGGATCCTGCTGGGGAGAGGGAGAGGAAGAGGGTCACCTGCTGGGTTGTATTTCAGCGCTGCACTCTGCTTTAGTCTCTTATCCCTTGCTCTGCGGCACACCCCCAGCACAAAGGATTTGACACCAGGTGATTATCTGAAACTAGAGACACATGATGTTGGTGCCTCTCTGGTTACAGATATTATACCCAAGCCTTTGCTCTTACTGATCATGAGCGTGTTGCCTTGTGGTTTGTTTTTTTGTTTTTTTTTTTTTGTTTTCTTACATAATTAATACAGTGAAATGAAAATACTGTCCACATAACTGTGAGGCTGACTGATGCCCAAACATAACTATTATTCCATTTTAAGGTGACAGTTGTGTGAGGTAGTCTTCAGTTTTAATTATTCATGTCTTGAACATGGCATAGCTGAACACATCTGCTTGAGGCTTCTCAGATTATCAACTATTGTCTGTTTCTGGACCTGAGGCTTCCCCAAGGCTGGAGTAGAAATACTCACCAGCTGTCTGAACTACACAGATGTTACACATCTGTTTGACAGTGTTTACTGTTTGCAAGAGTCTTTTAAATAAATAATGCTTTCAATCTGAATGTTTATCATCTTGATCAAGACAGCTTACCCAATCTCTGCTCCTAGCACAGGAGGAGATGCAAAAAAGAAAGAAGGAGAGAAGCAAGAAAACAAGAAAGGAAGAAGGATGGAGATGAGATCCAGACTGAGCTGCACACCATCTCATGGTTTATTAACATTTGATTAACATAATGAATATTCAGCCCTATTATTATCATCTTATTGATCCTCTTAGCATAGTACATAAAGTATGAAAAATTTCTTCTGTGGGTCTTTCATTGCAAACTTTGCCCCTGGAGAAATTATTTTCAGAAGAGTCTAAAAGTAAGGTTTAGATAAAAAAAAATAAAAAATAAAAAGTTGCAAGACTGTTCACTGTTCTTTGCATGTGTCATAAAATCCAAAGCCAAACAATTTCTGCCATACATCTAAAACTTACAGGGGACTGTTGACCAGGGTAGGGTTTTAAAATATGTGTGTGCTCTGAGTCTGTTCTTATCTTTACATGGCAGAAGTGCTACATTTCAATGCACCAATATCTAACCCACTGGTTAAATTTATTTTGAAGATTATTTAAGAGGTGGATGTCAAACTGTAAATGGCACCATCTTGGAGTTCAGCCAACTTCTGTGGCTGAAATGCAGATCAGCACAAACGTCCCTCTCAGCCCTGTGATTTGCCCCTGGGGCAAAGCTGGAAAGAGATGCGGGGAATTGCTCCTGAAAGCTCCTGGCTCCCGGGATGGTGGCAGGATGCCATGCGGCACCGCAGTGTGGCCAGGTGGGATCTCCCCTGGTGCTGCCTGGGGGAGGCCCCCGGCACGGCCGCCCTGCAGCCGGGACCAGCCGTCATTCAGTAGATCATCTAGACCGAGGGAGGAATGGAGGGGGGAAGGAAGAGGAGCCACAAGCATTGATTTAATTTTTTAAAGCCCTGACACCGGCTCAAGGGAGCCACAGCCCCACCTATCAACCCTTGGTCTGCAGAAAGTTGTGTCCCTCTCCCATTGCCTACAATGGGTCCAACAGCTACCCACCATTCACAACCCCTGCCCAGGAGTCCTCATCCTCTGATGTTTTCCCAGGAGAGAGGAATCTACATTGCACGATGGTGGCCAAGCACATGGACAACTTTAGTGTGGGATTGAGGGGGTTCATTCCATGCCACTCATCTCTGCTCCCCCCGGTTGCCCCAAGCAGGGAAAGTGGTGGCCAGAGCTGTGCATTGGGAATATTGCTGGGCATTTTTCTCTCCAGATCAATGGGCGCTTTTTTTTCGGGAGACAAAAAAAAAAAAAAAGGAGCAGAGGAGAAGCTCG